>JAMKCH010026781.1:0-27849 GCA_023653785.1 Ophioderma brevispina
CGCTGGGTCTTTTAGGTGGTGGGGAAACATCAAAAGGTCAACAAAATTAACATTTGGCAGTATCCTTTTTTTTTTTCTATGATGGCTAGATCAGCCAAACTTGGTATATTGTTACGATGGAACAAGCCCTACTAACGCACCCGGTAAGTCCTTCCCCCAGGGCCATTCCTTTTATTTTACCAATTAAGGGGTCTTCCTTCATTTATTTTTAAGAAGGCCCCTTTCCCTTTCTTTACTAGTTTATTCATACTCTTCATATATTTACCAAATTAACCAAGGAAATTTACCCCTGTACTAATTTACTCCCTTCTTTTACAAAGGTGCCCCCTTCCCCAGAGGTTCTAAGCCAGAATTCTGATTCATCATTCTTCAAACTATAAAACCATCTCAAAACCTTTCCCCAAACTTCTAGTTGATTCTCATGTCAACCCTACTATGCGGAAAAGTACAAGGGTAAAAACTGCATGACGGATAATTTTATTTACCTTTTCCCAACAATAAGATCAGTTTGTGATCCCGTAACATTACTTAGTTATGATTCATTACAGATACCTCAATAAAAACTTTATTCTAAAATTTCCATTTCCGTTCATTTTGATGGTGAGCTGTGATGCTATAAGCCAGAGGATGATTTAAGAATCTCGACCCAAAATGTAATTCGAATCACCAAATTACGTCATAAAATCCAGATATTTTCTCACACTCCTATTCTTTTACACAAACGCAAAACTGTCAAAAACGGACGCCAATTCAAGCGCTGATTTCGGCTGCTAAACTTGAAGGTAATCGGATTTTTTTTAGTGATCCCTGAAATAACATGTTCTTCTAACCCGTGTTTTCAGCTCCTTTTCCTTGATTACCCTTAAGTTCTATGGGCAAACATAGTGCTTGAAGTTGGCGTATTTTGCGTGCAAAAAAATACTTTGTGAGGAGTATGTTTACTTTTATATCTCTTTTTATGACTAATTTGGTGATATGAATTGAATTTTGGGTCGAGCTTAACTCGTCCTCGCTATAAGCACTATAATAAGATCTTTAAAAGTAATTCGGGGACGATGTAATGTCTCACATGAACTCTACTCTGGGCCGTATTCTTTCTCAAACGATGTTTAAACATAAACGGTGTTAGGCTTAAACTGCTGTAGACTAGACTCACAGTTTAAAAACCGCAGTTAAATATTTTTAAACAAGTCATTTAGCTTCCACGGTATTTAGACGCCGTAAATATCATGCACCGACTGTGATTTATCTTCGCCTATAATATTACGTGCGCTTGAACAATTTATAGGTCAGATAGTGCCTTCCGTAGTAGGAAACCCACCGAGAAAATTTCAAGAATGTCACCTTAATTATGCAAGGAGCTTTAGACTTTGGGGGTTCAGTATGGGACAAACACCCCGGTGCTAGCGTTCAAAAAATAGGTATTTTTTTTTGGCAAAATAGGGGTTTGGAATATGCCAAAACCCCCTAGTTTTGCAAAAAACCTAGTTTTGCATCCAACGCAAAATCGGGGTTATGATAAACTCCTAGTTTTGCATATGCAAAACACTGGTATTACGGCACTATTCAAGACCCGGGGTTTTTCCCTATATCTCTAATTTGCTAGAGTTTTTCAACAAAATCATTCATTTCGCGCGGATGCCGTGTAGTTCATGTTGAGATTTAATTTCTTTGCTGTCTCTCGTGAAGGCCAAATGGTGGAGGGTCAGATCGGTCAGACAATTGACATGAATGGTGGCCAATTTTGATTTCCGACTTCCTTGAAGGCGAATGCGAAACTACCGAAATGGGGCTGAGACTGTCAACGTGAAGAGTCAAGTTGAGATGGATTTAGTCCTATGGCGCGGCGGGCGTGAAGCTTGAAAACGAGTCTGAATACACGGTGTAGAAGTAACCATTGTCCGGCGTACTTATTCGCCCCGGGAACATGGTGGAACACTGGGCAATCGGATTCAGTTGACTCTTTACGCAACATTGATTTTTTTCACTCTTAATTCGTTATCGCGTCTATGGAGCCCGCCCCGACTATGGCTCCCACTGGACTATATTGCTTTCCACCCGGTATAAAAGTGATCAGCTTATGTAAAATTGACATTTTGTTATCTCTATTTGATAGAGTTTTCAATCAACATCATTCAATTTCGCGGGATGAAGGGTCTTAGATTCGTACGCTAAAAGTTGACGGGTGGCACTCTCTTTACTATAAATAACACTGAACGTCAATTTTCGTATAAATAACTGCGTTGAAAAAGTCTGAAATAGATAACTGTGTTACTCGAAATTAATATTTAACCACATTTAGTGGTCAATAAAATATTTAAATATTATAAGTCATGGTTATTTATGATAATTCTCTTATTAACATAACGAATTACGCGGAGTTTACACCGTACGGTATAATACCCCAAAACAAGTTTATTCCAGAAACCCAGGGTATTTCGTAACCCCTGTTTTTTGCATGCTATACCGGTGTGAAAGGCCGATTTTTAAATAGTCCGGCGGGAGCCACCGTCTGGGCTCCATAGACGCCAAAGGAATATCCATGAAACTAATGTTGCGTGAAACTAATGTTACGTGAAGAGTCACTGAATCGATTTTGCCACTATTGTTTCACCATTGTTCCCGAGAACTATGAGAAGCCGGTGACAAATAATACTTATACACCGTGTGAAAGCAGATATAGTCCGGCGGGAAGGCCACAGTCCGGGGCTCCATAGATGAGAACGGAATAAAGGTTGGTAAAACCAATGTTTGCGTGAAGAGTCAACTGAATCGATTGCCCTATTGTTCACCATTGTTCCCGGACTATGAGAACGCCGGACCATAATTACTCTACCCTGGCTATTTAAAAAAACTGTTGTATGTCCGCTGTGCCGCACTTGCTATAATTCAATACTACATGAAACAGATACAAACGATATAAAAAAAATAGAAGCAAAGAAAAAGTGGACGATAAGAAATCAACGAGGACTCGAAAAAGAAAGATTAATAAAAAGAAAAAAAAAAAGGGATATCAACTGGTCTACCACGAGTATTTCCCAATATAGCTGAAAATATCAGACATTCGATGAAAGCGTGAGTTAAATACGCATTAAAAACAGAATCCCCCGGAACCAAGTCTACAAATTTAAAAACGTGTTTAACGATGTTCAGGTATTAAAACAGCGTTTAATTAAAGTTAACCATGCTTTTGAGAATTGCCGCTTGGTCTCTATTTCTAAGCCCGGGCGTCCCTCCCCCTAACAGCGATTTAACAAGTGATTAGCGTCGTTGACAATCATTTGAGAATAATGAGTTAATTTCCCCTTGTAGGTATAGACGTGGACCCATTAATACGCCAATTTACTTGAACGGTGGCTTCTTCACAAGGTGGCCGCTTGAAGCTCATGGTCATTTTGTTTTTGGGCTTCTTCTGGCTTCAAAAAACATTTCGCAAAAGTTTTGGACTAAATCAAAAGGAAAAAAAATTGCTCCATATGTTACCAAACTTTGTGATGTTGTGAAGGAAAACTATGAGCTTAAAGCTCATTCTCCAAAAACTCTGCTCCATCTGGTTACCAAAACTTTTGTGATTGTTGTGAAGGAAAACTATGAGCTTTTAAAGCCCTCAAGTTCTCCAAAAAGAAACTAGACTCTGGCACTAAACAAATGAGAATAACATAAGCAAAAGAAGGAAATGTAACTCGTTTGACCAAGATAAACGAAAAAAAACTTTCTACAGAATCGAAAAACCCAGTTGTCCCGAAAGAACAAAACCCAGCCCTGTTGTTGAGGAGAACTGCATCAATTGCGCATGGATATGGAAAAGCCGAGTTTAAAGATCCGCTCTGTTTTTAAAATGGGATTGCAGAGAAGGCTAAACTTGATGTGTCAAATTGGCAGCGGTAAAAAACACAAAAGAGTCTTCATTGTGGCAGACGGAGAGGAAGCAAATGACATCCTTCAAGAGAAAGAATCGTATGATTGCAATCTTTGAATGAGAAACTATCTCAGGCCAAAGACGAGGTATACGAGGGGGCTATAAAAGGACAACCAAGCTGTTTTGGATAACTTCAGATTTTGTCCAGTTTTCAAGGGAAGTCACCCAATTTGAAACACTAAACAGTCACAAATTGCGTCCAACCTCAGTCGCCTCAATTTCCTCCACTCCAATCTAATCCAACTGCTGGCGGTAACCCACCACCCCAAATCCAAGTTCCACAGGCCTGGTTTGCTACCGCACATTACAAGAGAGAACTAGCCTTCGCTCGGTTGGTTCGCAGTGTGAGGAACCCAACCTCTGATACAGTTACTTCACGTCCCCCTCAACAATCTTCACCGTTAACCCTCCCACTTAATTCCTTTGATAATCAGAACTCTAATGTTCGCGATAAAAATCAGCTCGACCTCTCCACGTCCTGCCAATAGAAGGCCAGCAATTTCACCCATGTGAAAAACCCTCTGTGCTGGTTGGATTGGAAATTCCAAATCTTTCCCCTTTGGATGTAAAGAGATAGTTTCCCACAAGCTGATGTTAAAGTGCTTAAAGCCTTTACAATTGATGAAGCCGCCGCAGCCATATTGAACAGGTAAACGTTTTGTTCCCCTGACTTGTGTTGGTTATACATGAAATCACAAATGATATCAGAAATGGCCTAAACCCTGATAAGTGTGCCTCCTACTTTCAATCAGTTATTGATCTTAATTTCTCAACCAAATTACCCCAAACCCAAATTTATAGTGTCTTTAGGTATACCACGGTTGGATGATAACTTCCTGAATACCTTGACAGAAATAGTCAATGCCCTTCCTAAAGAGGAAAGTATTTCTAAAGGCCATTCAGAATGTATCTTTTGTGACCATAGTAATTTTACCAAGAACGGTATACCTTTTTCAACCTTTGCTTGCTTCAGATGGATACCATCTGTCTGAAAGAGGGAACTCGTGTATTCTCAAGTAATTTAAGATGCAAGATAGAACAGGAATCGTTACGGACATAATAGGCGGAGGGATAAATACTCTGGATAATCAATTTGGTAAATCCATTTGTTTTCCTGATTTTATGTACTCAAAATTCATTCACTTTACTATGTTGGAGCGTGGAATATTGACGGCCTTTTTGTCCAGAATTGCTAATGTTCGTAACTCAAAAAAATTAGTATCTTCCACCTGTTCAGGATTAATTTTTAAGTAGTAAGTTTGATATTTTTTGGGTTTAACGAAAACTCCATTGTGAGACTTCTGATGTTTTTGACCTTAAAAGGTTATCATATTATTTCAAAACAACATAGGCCCCGGATCATTCAACGCTCCAACATGGCATTTGGTGTTTAGCTGTCGGTATCCGTTCAAATTTACTCAACAGGCATAAAAATTTCAATTCCACCAAACACACTCCGAATTTATGTGGCTCAAATTATGCAAGAAAGTTTTTTGGCTTTCAGAGTTCAGTGAGTGATGTTTTATATTTGGTAATGTTTATATTAGTCCTGCAAATTCTGGGTTATAGCTTCACGTAAGAGACTGATATTTTCCATGTGATTGAAAAAAGGATATTGTTAAGTTTTCTAATTCTGGTAACTGATTTTAATGGGTGACTTTCAATGCAAGAAACCTGTGAAGAAACCTGATTGTCATTGTAATATTCAAAGTAAATATTTAAATGTACAGTAAAAATATATTGAACTGGATACCCCTATGCCAAGAAAAAATTTAGGGACACAAAGGGTACTGATAAACATGGTTTAAATATCTCTGGATCTGTGTAGAAGGGAAGCGGCCCTTTCGCATAGTTAAATGGTCGGTACAAATTAGGTGATCTACAGGGTCATATACATGTTGTAATCACAGGGGCTCCCCAAGTGTTATAGATTATATGTTGTGTAACGAGGACCATTTTTAATGATATTGATTTTTAAGGTTCATGACCTATCACCATTTTTCTATCCATTGTTATAATGTTCATGTAACCTTCAAACAGGGTGGTATATGGCTCATATGTATGATGATATGTTTTCAAATACTAGTACATAAAATTACATGAAAATTCCCCGTTCAATTTGTTTGTCGCCAAAAAATTGTGCCTTTTATGGAAATGGGCTGTAAGTCAAAGTGACATTAAATCCAATATTGATTCCTTTTAGCTCACTCATCCCAGCCAGGAGTTTCAGTTGATAATGTTTTTTCTCAATAAATTCTATGTTTTATTAAATAAGATTGGTACGAAAGCTGGTTTGAAGGAAGGAAACGTACCAGCAATGTTAAAAATGAATTCCGTAACTCTTCGAAGAAAAAGTGGGTATGATCGAGGAACGTAAAGGATTTGTATCGTCAATAATCTTTTGTCTCGTTGATATCAAGAATCAACCATTGAACATGTCTTTAGTACATTTTCTTTATAGGGAAATGCGAAAAAAAAAGTACATTAAAAAGTTATTGAAAAGCTAAAAAATTGTGCTTTTCGAAACCAATATTTTTTCAAAATGTTAGAAATTGGGAAAGTAATGATCCACAAACATTTTGGAAAAAAATTTATGATGACTTGTGTACCAAACAAGACGTCAACTTCAAAAAATTCTATCCTCCACAAACAATGGTTGGCCCAACATTTTTATTACATTAATGAATAGGAAAAATTTATTCATACCGATACAAATTTCGAAAATTTATCAGAATAATGTGCATCTCAATTAGATTAATTTTGATGTTGGTACACTTGATTCGGTTATTACACCCTCTGAAGTTATTGAGGCTTCACTGCACCTGAAAAAGGGTAAAGAAACCTGGCGTATCGATGCATTAATCCTGAAATGTTGAAAGAGGGTATTTCTGTGCCTTGCTTCCTCCTTGCAAGTTTATTTTAATTTAAATTCTCCAAGATGGTCATTTTCCATCGGCCATGGCGAATTAAGTACCCTTTCAGTTTTATTACACCCCCAAACAAAGGTGATAAGCATCTTCCTAAGAATATTATAGAGGTATTGCTGTGTCCAGTAATGTAATATGTGTAAAATTATTTTGGTCTAGTTTTATAAATCGTTAGGTTCTGTTGTTTGGATAGTAATAATATTATTCCTACAAATCAAATTGCTTCAAGAAAAAGGATCGCGTTTATCCAGTGATCATATTTAGTTCTTAAAGTCAATTATGATAAATACATCAATCGTGCTGGGAAAACTTACTTAGATTGTATGTTTCATCGATTTTTCAGCTGCGTTTGATACTGTCTGGCGCAATGGTTTTATTTTATAAAGTGAAACTCAGATTGGTATTGGGTGGTGAAATTTTTAAAGATTATTCAAGATATGTAGAATTCTGTTTCCTTGCCAATAAAATACGGATAATACGATCACAGACTCTTTTGAAAAAACCACTGTGGTGGGAGTTAAAAAACAAGGGTGTATCCTTAGTCCTATCTTCTTTAATATATTTAGTGATCTACCTGGCATATTTGATTCAAAAATTGCGATCCAGTTAATCTGTAAATGATCTTTCTCCTTAACTGTTTAATGTATGCTGATGATTTAATGATTTTCTTTCTGAAAGTGCCAGTGGTCTTCCAATGTGCTTTGGATAGATTACATAATTATTGTATGAAGTGGAAACTTTTAGTTAATATTGATAAATCGAATATCATGATTTTTAATAAAGCGTGGTCATGTGTTAAATCGAGTTAATTTTTCATTATGGTGATTAACTAACCTGAGAATTACTAATGGAAATTTGTTATTGGGCGTGATATTCCGTACCTTCTGAGTTCTTTACTTCAGCTTTATTACGGACTTAAAAGAGAAAGCTATCAAAGCCCTTATTGCAAGGATTAGGGGAAAACACTCTGCTTACAGTCCTCTTTACAAATGTTGTATTAAGTTAGAATTAAGTCTTTAGTTCAACCTATCTTAAACTTACGGTTGTGAAGTTTTTGCACCTTATTTATTGAAAAAACCTTAATGACTGTAATTTTCTTTCCGATTGTGATAAAACTAACCTGGGGAAAACTTTACATGTAAAGTTTGCCCTAAATTAGTTTTAGGAGTACATAATAAGGCTACCAATAATGCTAGTATAAGAGGTGAATTAGGAGTTTTCCTATACTCATTTTTAGGCTTGGTCTATCGATTAAATATTGGTGGAATTTTAAATAATAGGTGCATGACTGGTTCGTAAAATCTCATTTTGTGATAAATGCAATGCTTGATAATAGAAAGTTAAATGAACTGGCATATTTACTTGCAGTCAATCTGGTCTAAAAGGTTTTATATTTAGTCTTATCAATAGACAGATATTTGGGATAGACCAAACATTATTACTTCCAACAAGTAAATTTTGACAATATTATTTTAACTAGCCTTCAAAAATCCAAATATATAGTCCATCTTGGTTAAACAGTATTAACAATTATCAATCAAAAATAGCTCAATTGCCTGTTTAAAATCATTTAAATCTTGAGAATTAAGTAGTCATGTTTAAAACGTTCTTGAGAACTTCATTAGTAAGGTAAGGATAAGCTCCCATTCTCTAATGATTGAAAAAGGTCGCCTTCTGATACCAAAAAAATTTCAAACCTCAAGATAGACTTTGCAAATTATGCAACCTAAATGTTTGTAGAGGATGATGAATTTCACCTTATTATGGTCTGTCCTTTCTATAATGATTTACGCTCAAAACTGTTATGTGACATTACGAGAAATTCAAAATATTGATGATTTTTTGTGTATCATGATATTTTTCCTTCTTATTATGGGAGTGGTGGATTATGATCATTTTACCAGTTATCAAATTTGTTAAATCTGCCTTTGAATCTCGTGTATCATATGATATTTAATATTTTATTTCTGTAATCACTTAATATTACGTCTAATTGTGTTGTATGTCCCATGTATACATCTCCGTAGCGTATAACGATATTTATGTTAGGTTTAGCTGTTTTCATTTATTTTAATTTGGACCTGTAACCTATTTGTTTGGAGATGTCAATAAAATATACTGATTATAACATCATAGTTTAGTAAACAGGATTACTTACAGGTGGGGGACATCTTTGGAATGAAGAGTGCTCAATCCAATTACAGGAGAGGTTAAAATCAAATTACAAAGTATACCTCTGGAAAGGCAACCGTTAATACTCTGAGTTTCACGGTTTTTTTTTTTTTATGTTATACCATCACTTACCGATCACTGGGTACCGATCTTCAGACGGTGATGACTTCCACACAGTCGTGTCCTTAAACCAGTGATCCAGTAGACATTTATGTATATACATGCCATGTGTCACGACTGAACGGCATTTCCAGCAACTTGTCTGTACTTTTTTCCAAATAGTCGAGAGTGGCCTTTTTTTTTCAACCACTACGAAGAGTGGGGGCGTATATAACATCAAGTTAAAAACAGTATTACTTACAGGTGAATACTTTGGAATTAAGAGTACACGGTTGCCGTCCAGAAGGGTGGATACTTGTATACAGTTAGAGTATAGAGTATAGATATATAGATAGTAGATATATTTAAGTATATATAGTATATAGTATTAATATTACGTATTATTTCACTGATAAATGCAGTTAACCAGTTAAAATCCCTAACCAGATCAAAACACCATGTTAGATTTCAGGTTAGTGTTACTTGTGTTACTTATACTCATGTGGAAAATTGTGAAACCCATTAAATTTATGATCATTTATTTTGAATATTTTATATAGTGGTTCTAAGTTTGGAATCCAAACAATATTGTTTTGTAAATCACAGCCCATTCAAATCTTCTAGTTTGGATGTATTTTAATCTACTGGAAGCCCTTTCTTAATGTTGTGCACGAAAGCAAGAGATACACGCTTTATTTATTGAGTATGTGACCATGTCCTTCAAGCACCTGTTGCACCCATCCATTGCCTAGCTTGGCTTGGACATTTCCATATGTTGCTTGCTTCCCTTAACACCTTTCTCTGCTGTCACCCTACGTCTATGCTTTCAACAAAGCACTCGATCAATGCCCTTCGGGTCGCTCACAGCTAACTTTTTAAAAACATATCATGATACTGGCTGGTGTTGCAACTTACATCTCATTTTGGCTTGGTAAGTTAATTTAAGTTTGATTTATTCAAAACTGATTTGTATAAGATGGAAATTATTATTAAGCTTCTTCGATGAACCATTGTAAAATTTATTTAGCAGTGCCGGGGTATCAACGGGAGTCTAAGTTGGTATAGTTTTGAATGTCGAAAAACGCGAAAAAATGTTGTGTGATAGAAGACATAGACAGTAAGTGGCTGTATGCGAGGGCACTGCCGTTTTCACTGACGACGTAGAAATTACTTCTGTCACCGAGCAATAATGGGCTAGAAATTGAATATAATCATGTGTTGATGTCTTTTCTAGTAGGGCGAACCGAAAGACTTTGTTGATTTTGTGTTGAAAAGATGGATTTTTGGACTTATGTGTGAGGCAAGTTGTTTCAAGAAATGAGTATGATTGTTGTCGTCTACCAGTGTGGAATATTCCATGTTCGTAAGTGGGGTATCATATTTCGAGGAAACGTATGAGTGTGCCTTGAATGGTCTTGGGGAGAAGTGGTGAATAAATACAAAATTAAGTGTGACTAAAATATCCGAAGACCCGAACGGTTAACCTTTTTGAGTTATGGTTTTCCAACTTGTCTCATTGTGGTAAAGAAGGTGGAAGAATCGAAAAATCAAATCAAAAATCCCATAATACATTGGTCAAAGTATCCCAAATCTGGTAAAGTGTATAACGGCATGTGACAGCACGAGGTAGGCCCTACATGAGTCTTATACCCGAGCTCTTTGGTTATGGGATATGGTGAAATTTGATAGTGCAAGGCCACAATACTGGGCAAGAAAAGTGGGTCATGTGAGAGCAACTTTGCTTGTGCTGTTTTATAGTGAAATTGTAAGACTACTTTAAAATCGGCATGTTTGTAATCTGCGATTAAACTACATCGGGTTCCGATTCTAATGTATAAAAATTGCCTTCTTTATGAAAAATACGCTTTTTAGTATTACCACTCGCAGCATAGTGTAATAGACAATTACCAACACGCCGAGAAAAATCTCCAATTTGTGAAATTGTGGGCCGCTCTTACCAAAATGTGCTGTTATTGCTGAAAGTGGTAAATAAGCCTTCTTGGACTTCCGGAAGGCTTTCAATTTTTGTACAAAGAAACGGTTCTCAGCTTAATCATTCAGATGGTGTATTTTTGATAGAAAGCTTTAACCGTGCATGCCACCAGCTTACAATTTACACACAGCTTTTAGGGACACTGGTTATTTGAAATCTTTAATGGCAGGCAGGAACGTCGTCGGCTATACGGCCGGTAGCAATTTGGAAGGGTGCTTGGATCGTAGTTCATGAGATAGGTGTAGTTTACCCTTACTCTGCTCCGCCCCACACCTCTTTCTCACTCCTTTTCTCTCGGTTTTTCTTTTCTCTGTTTTGGGCAGTTTAAGTTTGGCGATATCCAAACGGATTTTTTCGAATGGATGAATGGGTTGTCAAAAAGGGTGTACCCTGTCACCAAACACACTCCCAAAAGGTAACTCCAGCCCCGAAATTTGTCAAGTTTGAACCATACATCGTATTAGGGAGTCTAGGGCTTTCCAACCAGGATACAGTTGGAGGTGGTGTTTATTTGCGCGTATTTTGACACTCTTTGTGGCAACGACCGAGTATTGTTGAAGCTTGTTGAAAGTTACACCATTGTATCGCACCCACCACAGATTTAAAAGGGCAGTAAAACCTGTGACACATCATACTTTTTCCAATGGAAATTACAATCCTCCTGTTCTCTGCATGACGATATGATCCTTATACATACTGTCCAATAAAACAACCTATACATCAACTAAAAATTAAAAAAATAAAACTGGTACATTTTTGCCAGATATTTTGACTTTACTTGTTGACATCCTAGAGGCTAATCCCTTCGCTTTTATTCCATCCAATCATTGATGGACCCTAAGCGGAATATTGTCCCAGTTTGAAACACAAAGGAAAAATACCACCTGGTCCAGTTTTACCATGCCACCTGACGGTCCAAGAAACCTAGGTATAAAGGCGTGTACTCATTGTGGATCACTCCTTTCAAAACAAAGAATATGTAAATCAGAGTGAGTGTATTATCATTATTGAACTAATCAATATATTATTTTTCAGTGAAAGCACCAGAAATTATTATGTTGTGGTGAAATGAGGGACTCACTCTCAGGGGGACAATAATCATAAAATTCTTTGAAATTTGGGGAATTTGACTGCTGAAACTAATGTAACAGTCTACAAGTCTGTTAAGGGACAAATGTGTGGACACGCTCTAGTGTGGGGGACAATTTAACCCTTCCCCTATTCCCCACTGCCTCCAATATGCCAGGGAGGAATATGATGAGGAAGCAGTGTTCAACAAAGAATAATAAAGGAAAGGATGGTTGTGTTCAAAGGTCTCTGTTTACTTTCACCAAGGGTGTTTTGTGTCTACTCTGCTGAAACTGGAGTAAAGCTGAGACAACAGACTGTTTGGAATTGAATTTTTCGTATGCTACATGTATTTATTAGCATTGCGACATTATAAAGTTATAAATTGTGTTATATCACAAGAAGCAGCACCTAATACCTACTTTTTATTTTATTTTCAATAAGAATGTCTTGAAGAATATTTTCCAATGGCAACTTTGTTCTATCAGGATAGACGAACTGGCCCACAGGTTTTTTTTTCACTGTTTTTTCGGATAAGTAGCCATAACTCCTTAACCATACCCCCAAAATTACACACCACTAAAAATCTCATGAAAGTGGAACAACTCCTAAAAAACCTAAAACTCAATTGATGATGACTTAAATTTTGGCCAAAAAAATTCATCTTTGATTGTATAGTTTTTTTTGGGACGGTCTGTATATAGGGGTTTACATTTTTTTAAATTATAAATATAATTAAAAGCGTTCTTTTGTATGTGGCCACGTATAGTTCGAAGGTTCAGGCAAGTGAAAGGTAGAAATAACCTTTGGTTAAAAAATAATCCTTTCCCCCAACATCCTTCTTTCTGTTCTTATATACCAAGAACCTCTAACATATCGCACCTAAACTACAATATCTCTATAGTGCCAACAAAACACTTTATTCAGCAAATAAAAGATTATGTCAGAACAAACAACAAACAAGTCTTGAGCCTGTTTTTGGACAGTTGCGCAGCGAAATCCGCGTTGATATGGCACTGTCTGGCTTAAATGGATGCGTGATGATGGCATCTCTGTCTTTGTGGGGGGGTGTTTGTCCCCACACCTGTACAAAAAGTCAACATTTGGGCCTATCTTTTTTTCTAGTGAGCTAGAGTAGCCAACCGTAATGTATCATGTAGGAGAGTACAAACCCTTACTATTAGTACAAACCATCCTCCCTGGGTCTGGCAGAGGTGGGGAAACATCAAACAGGTCAACAAAGTTACATTTGGAGTATCTTTTTGTTTTTTCTAGATGAGCTAGAGTAGCCAACTGGGTAATATGACTATGGAACGCCCTGACTACCCGCACCGTGTAATTAATTCCCCAGGTCCATTCCTTTATTTACCAATAGGGTTCATTCCTTTCATTTACTTTTTTAGGCCCTTTCCTTATTTACTAGTTAGTGAATTCATTCAATTTTACCAATGAGGAAATTACCCCTGTACAATTTTACTCCTTATTTTACAATGTTTCCCCACATTCCCCAAGGATCGATCCAAAATTCTATCCTCAGTTCTTCAAACTATAGAAAACATCTTCAAACCCTTTCCCCAACTTCGAGAATAATGATTTCACATCATTTACAACCCTACTATGCGGGGAAAAGTACAATGGTGAAAACTGCATGGACTGTAATTTTATTGTACCTTTCCAAAAAGATCATTTTGTGATCCCGTCACATTACTTTAGTTTATGATCCTTACATACTCTCAAGAAAAACTTATTCTAAAATTTCCGTTCATTTTGATGGTGAGCTGTGATGCTATAAAGCCAAGGATGATTTAACTCGACCCAAATGCAATGCGAATCACAACCAAATTACGTCATAAAATTACCATATACGTTCTCACCTCCTATTCTTTAACACGCAAAAACTGTCAAAACGCCATCAAGCGCGAGTTTCGCTGCTAAACTATAGGAATCGGACTTTTTTTAGGTGATCCCTGATATATACATGTTCTCTACCGTTTTCAGCTCCTTGTCCTCGATTACCCCTGAAGTTCTATGGGAAACATAGTGCTTGAAGTGGCGTTTTTGCGTGCAAAAGAATACGGTGTGAGGAAGTATGTTACTTTTATAGCTCGTTATGACGTAATTTGGTGATATGAAATTTGAATTTGGGTCGATCTTACAATCGTCCTCTGCTATAAGCAATGATAATAAGATCTTTTTAAAATAATTCGGGACTAGGTATGACACGAAATGAATCTACTCTGGCCCGTATCCTCAAACGATGTTTAAATCACTGGGTTAGGCGTACACAGTTGTTAGCTAGACTCACAGTTTAAAAACACGCAGGTTAAATATTTTACAGTCATTTAGCTTACCACGGTATGTAGACGCCGTAAATATCATCCACCAACTGTGATTTATTTCGCCTAAATATTACGTGCGCTTTGAACAATTTATGTCAGATAGTGCCTTCCCGTAGTATGAACCCACGAGGAATTTCAAATGTCCGTGATCGCGTGAGCAATGAGTGTAGAATTTTGTTGCAGTGTGGGGACAAAACCCCGGTGCTGCGTGCAAAAATAGGATTTTTTTGCAAAACTAGGGTTTGGAATAGGCAAAAACCCTAGTTTTTGCAAAAACCCTAGTTTTTGCATCCAAAATCGGGGGTTAATGAGAAACTCCTAGTTTTTGCATATGAAACTACAGGGTATTACGGGCACTATTTCAAACCCGGGGTTTTTCATAGTATCTCTATTTGTAGAGTTTCATCAAACTCATTCAATTTCTCGAGCGTGTAGTTTCCTGTTGAGTAATTCTTTGCTGTCTCCGTGAAGGCAAATGATGGGGTCAGATCGGTCAGAATTGACCTGAATTGTGTCCAAGTTGATTTCTCACTTCCTTGAGGCGATGCGACACCGGAAATGGGGCTGGTATGTCAACGGAAGAGTCAAGTTGAGATGGATGTAGCCTATGGCGCGGCGTGAAGCCTAAAACGAGTCGGAAGACCGGTGTAGAAACCATTGCCCGGCGTACTTATAGTCCGGGAACAATGGTGAAATAGGTCAAGCTATTCAGTTGACTCTTTACGCAACTTAGTTTCACAGCTTTATTCCGTTATCCGGTCTATGGAGCCCCGGCTATGGCTTCCCACTGGACTATATCTGCTTTCAACCGGTATAAAGTGATCATCTTATGTAAATTTGACATTTTAGTTAATATCTATTTGATAGAGTTTTCATCAAATCATTCAATTTCGCGGATGAAGTGTCTAGGATTCGTAACGCTAACAGTTGACGGTACACTCTCTTTACTATAAATAACACTGAACGTCAATTTTCGGATATAAATAACTGCGTTGAAAATCTGAAATAGATACCTGTTACTCAAATTAATATTTAACCACAAATTAGTGGTCTAAAAATATTAAAATAATTATAAGTCATGGTATGTATTATAATTCTCATCGTATAACAGAACGCATCGCGAGTTAACCGTACGGTTACTACCCCACACAAGTTTATTCAGAACCCAGGTATTTCGTAACCCCTGTTTTTGCTGCTCTACCGGTGTGAAAGCAGATATAGTCCTGCGGGAGCCACGCCTGGCTCCATAGACGATAACGAGAAGCGTGAAACTAATGTACGTGAAGAGTCAACTGCATCGATTGCCCTATTGTTCACCATTGTCCCGGACTATGAGACGCGGACAATAATTACTTCTACACCGGTGTGAAAGCAGATATAGTCCGCGGGAGCCACAGTCCTGGGCTCCATATGCTAAACGGAATAAGCGTGAAACCAATGTTGCGTGAAAGAGTCAACTGAATCGATTGCCCTATTGTTCACCAGTGTTGCCGGACTATGAGTATACCGGACCCTAATTACTTCTACACCTGGCCTATTAAAACTGTTGTATGTCCATGTGCCGCCTTGCTATAATCAATACTACATGTAACAGATACACGATCATACAAATCGAAGCAAAGGAAAATGGACCAGAAGAAATCAACCGATGACTCGAAAAAGAAAGATAAAGAAAAAAGGATACAACTGGTCTAACCACGATTATTCCATATAGGCTGAAAATATCAGACATTCGATGACAGCGTGAAGTTAAATACGCCCTTAAACTACCCCCGCAAGTCCTAAATTTAACAACCCGTGTTTAACGATGTTCAGCTATTTAAACATCGTTTAAGTTAACCATGCTTTGAGACTTGCGTTTATTTTAGCGGGCGTTAAATTGCGATTTAACCAGTGAGTAGCGTTAAACATCATTTGAGAATATGAGTTCTTCCCCTTGTAGTATATACTTGACCCCATAAATACGCAATACCTCTGAACGGTGGCTTCTTCCATAGGTTGCCGCTGAAGCTCATGGTCAGTTTGGGGGGGGGGGGGGGGGGGGGGGGGGGGGGGGGGGCGGGGGGGGGGGGGGGGGGGGGGGGGTGTTTTTTGGCTTTTCTGCTTCCAAACATTTTCCAAGTTTTGACTAAATCAAAAGGAAAAAATCTGCTCCATACTGACCTTTTTGGAATTGGGCATATCCATAGTTCTATTGACAATTTTTACACACAAAACACTTCTATTAGCTTCTATTTCAATATCTGCTGAGTCCAGCCTTCAACTCATTTATTCATTTTATCCCCGGGCGCATTAGCAGAATGGGGTATTTCGTCATAGCGAAATGTGTGGAGCGTCGTCACTCCGTCTGTCTCTGCAGTATCCATCAGACACTTGACCCAATCTAGATGATACTTGCATCACAGGATCTTAGTATGTACCGCGTACTACTTGCGCTGTGACAGACGGTCTGTAGGCCAAAGGTCCTACTTCGTGTATTTCAGACTTTTCTATTCCCCTGAAACTTGTGTAAAATCTCTTACCAATTTTCCGCTCTTATTCTTTAACATTCTCACTACTTGAAACAAAAAAGTTTATGCTTCTTACCACAGCAGCACTGAAGCCAGCCCCATAATCCTTGCGTCCCAAACATATTATTCGACGGCAACTGATGCGTGTTGGCTCGCCTGTTCTTTGTACCATATTCTTGACAGCGCTAATGCCGTGAACATGGAGTCGCCTTTTAGGGGCGCCGACGGCGCACCTATTAGCTTGCTTTGGAACCGTCCGGCGTCCGTAAGTAGTAAGTGATGTCGGCCCGTAGCGATTGTGTGCCTGGTCGTGTTTGGCGAAGCACCGAAGTACCCGACAACAACGTCATTTTTTCGCTAGTTCTATATGTGCAGACCCAATTACTATACATATTCCAAAACAAACGACATACTGGGACCCTCTGAATTCAAAACTCTCCATAAACCCCTTCGTTTTTCCGGAGGATAACATTAATCTCTCGCACAGTACTAAATTATCTTTCGCAATCTGTGGCACAGACTACACACTTTCCGGACCGCGTAGGAAACTGTAGCCAATTGGGGATTTCTTACGTTACATCACGATATATGTTACATAGCGATGTTCAAATATGTTGGAAAAAATATATGAGTTGTTGTTCGGGATTACCCGATGACCTAAATTAATTTCTTCTGGCAATTTAAAAATCAAGAAGAATTCTCCATTTTTTCCTGCCGAAATTTAAGAATAATTTTTTTAATAAAAACACTGTAATGGTATCCTCCACGTAACAAGCCATATTGGGTCATGTCCATCGTGACCTCTAGTTGTCTTCCATCACCTTAGGACCATATGTGAGGCATATTACCCAATAATTCCAGTTCCTATGTAGCGCAGGGTCTAAAGCCTGCACACTTGCATTAAATTTGCCCCCCTTGCCTGGGTTCGTCGAAATTGGGCAATGGAAAGTTTTTGATTTTTTCATTGTTTGTTATTTAGTTTTTTGTTCTTCTTGTTTGAGCTGTTTGTTACCTAGAAAGATTGCCGTTGTTTTTTTATTTTCTCCCTTTCCCCCTTCCTCCCCCTTTTTTCGTTTTTAAACAACCTACACCTAAATTGAATCACGAAGTTGGGAAATAAGTAGGCCAAATGAAAATATATAATGAAACCAAATTACAACAGAAATAAATAAATAATTTTAAACATATATAAAAAAAAAATTCAAAAGAATAACAATTGAAACTGATGAAAAAAGAAAACGCTAAATTACAAATAAAAAAGAAAAGACAAATAACAGATAAAGATTAAAAAGAAAACAATATTAACTATAAATACAGAAATAATATAGCAAATTAATTAATAACAAAAGTTATGAACAAAAATAAATGTAAAAATAAAACAATGCAACTAAATGAAAATACCCCATACACACGTAACACAATACAAATGAACTACTAAAATAAACATCTTTAAATAATAAAAAATAAAGATAAGTTGATAAACTAATATAATAAAACAAATTACAAAGGGCACAAAAGAAATAATAAATTTAAATATAAATAAAAGACAAAATAAAAATTCAAAAGAATTAACATTGCACAATGAGTGAAAAAGAGAAAACGCTACAAACAAATAAAAAAGAAAGAGGAAACAATACGAATTTAAAAAAAACCAATTAAATTAAATTAATTAAAATCATAAATATATAAGCCAGATTTTTTTTTAAATAAAAACAAAAATTATTAAGGCCAATGGAATTGGCTTGTTAGTTTCCTGTTGACTGTTCGAAAAAAGGATGAGGTCACTATTTCATTATTTCTTATTTTCAGATTTCATATAAAATGTTTGCGTCATTGGTATAAGATGGGGTGCTCGCCTACCTAAATTCCTATATCTAACATCAGACTTGATAACGAGTTGGTTACTTTTAAGTAATATTTTCCTCAAAAAAAATCAATTTTTCAAGATGAATATTGTAGCTCGATCGCAGAGTATAATCAGGAACATTGGTAGGGAATCGAAAACTTTCATTATTAACCACTAAGTAAACCCCCTCAGCCACAAAAATATGTTAAAATGATCAAACGACATGCCTATATATGATAAGGCTGAAGTTATGATCTTGTATTTAAAGATTTCCGAAAATATGCCTTTAAAAACCAAAATAAATGAAAGTTTGACAAAAATGAAAATTCGGGTGGGCGGGTAACTACTGGAAACTAAATATCCAATTCCATTGGCCTCAAACACACAAGTTATCAACAAAAATAAATGTAAAAAATAATACAAATCAACTAAAATACACAAATACCGTTGATAATAGAAAAAGCAGGGAGTTGTTCAGAAAGGATTGATGGTGGTATATTAGAAAAAACTAATTAAAATAAAAACAGCAATAATAATAAACAATGAACTTGAGCATACATACGAACAACGTTAGTAATTAACTAAAAGTTTAAAAGAATTAAGAATAATCAAATACGAATACGAACAAATTAATGAAACAATAAAATAAAGCATTTAAATGAGCAAAAATATAAATAATTAAACTAAAAAGTAATACAAATTAATTGCACGAATAATCCGAATATAAAATGAAAACAAAGACAATACATTAAAAAAAGAAACATACGAAGAAAAATGTTTTTTTAAAAACAATTATAAAATAAAAAATAGAAATGTTTTTTTTTTTTTTTAAAAATTAAGATTTAACAATATAATAACAAATGAAAATGATCAAAAAAAAACAAATATACACGCATTTTATAAAATATTAAAATAGATTGGTTTTTTTTTTCAAGTTAATTTGTTTCAATTGGGTGAAAATGAGAACCTGATTGATGGGTTTTGTTGGTTGAAGGGGTGATTGGCAACCCCCTTGTATAATTGGACCTGCGTGTTGGAAAGGAACCAGGGGGTAGTTGGGAACATGGAACTCTGGGAGGTTGAGAAGGAAAACTGGTAGAGGTTTCATGGGAATGACAATTAGGTAATTGCCATTATTTCCGTCAAGCGCTCCTGCCCAATATCATATAGGGCATTACGGAATCATTGTAATACCAAAAACGGACCCATGGTAGTTGGGGATGGGTAGTTGGGAATTGTCCGTATAGATAAAAAAACTGATAAGTTTGTGGAGGGAAATGTTAGAAATGCTTGCCCGGTGTAGTTGAAAGGAGGAACCTGGGTTAGTTGGGAAAGGGCACTCTTTGTATACATGAGAGGGGGATCTGTGTTAGTTGGAAGGACGCCTCTGTGACAGCTGTGAAAGCTCCCAGAACAGTTGTGGGGGTCTTGGATATTTGAAATGAAGGAAATACCTTGGGACTTTGGGGGCAGCTAGTAAAGGTCCCTGGTATAGTTGCCAGGTGCCCTGTGGTCGTAGCAGACGGGACCCTAAGGTGGTGACAAAAGTTAATAATGCTACAGGTTAGTCTGAGATAAGGTCACCACAACTAATTGTTCTATTATATTCTTGTACTTTCACATTATATATATATAAATATATATTTGATACATAGAAACCCAAACAAGACTCCCTCCTTTGGGCGCCCCCTTTCCTTTTAAAGGAATTTTTATTTAAGGAATAACGTGTGGCAGGACCCTTCGGTACACTCGCCCATATCCTGATTAAAAGTGTGCTTAGCCGTTCTTCCTTTGGGTATAGATGTACACAAAGATATGACCTACACCCAAATTGAGCATCCTCTGGCCATTTGACATGGGTATTTGGCCCTCTCTGAAATTGAAACATTAATTTCCGCGAAAGCTAAAACATGCTTTTCAGGTGCATGAACTTTTGATTTCAGATCTGAAAAAAATTGGGCCAAAGGTTACTTAGAGTGCCAATTGCAGCTTGGTTTAGCCCTTTCCAATTAAAGTTACGTGTCTCTGAAAATGCAAAAAAAAAAAAAAAAAAAAAATCACCAATAAGTCGTACGTGGCTAAACGGGGGGGGGGGGGGTCAAGTAATTTTCAACAGGCCGTAATTTCGAAACGGCTTGGACATTAGGGCTAAAATTTTCTGTAGGTTCATTATTATCCAATATCTATTAGAAGAACAATTTGTTGGATTTTCAATCCAAATCTGAGGGAGCCTAATTGGGATTTTCTGGACAGAAATACCGAGTGCAGGAATGACCACTTGCTTATTATCTAGACGTTCTAGTAATATTGGGGGCTCTCAAGTGTCAACTGGAAATTTACTTAGTCTTTGTTTGCTTTAAAAGTTAAGTAATTTGTGTTTATTGGTTTTAACACTTGTACTTATGTTTCAGAAAAATATGGAAAAACCAAAAAGAACAATGGGATTGGTGATGGATCCAGTCTGCAAGTTACTGTCGGATAAGGTTCATAAACAACATCCTCGTTACAGATCTCACATTCACCACCATGAGCGCGCACAAGCCATACTGGGACAACATCCTAATTTGCACAAAAGCCAGGGCGATGCACCAAATTTAAGCATAAGCGAGATGGTAATGAAATGGACACGAATAAACAAACGTATGGTTCCAGCAAATGTCATATGAAGAATCAGGACATGCTTGGCAAGGGACATGTATTCTATCAATCAAAACACATGGTGGTTTCAATGCAGAACAAACAGAGCACCAACACCACAGGAAAGCCAATTGTAAGTACTGTGGAAAAGGTTTCACCACTAGACAGTTGGCAGCAAAGCATGAAATGACACAAAGGTGAAAAAACCCATCAGTGTAAGCACTGCAGTAAAGGATTTAGCACTAGGCAGCAGGGGGAAGGTACATGAAAGACACACTCAGGTGAGAAACCCCATCAGAAACCCCACCAATGTGAATTTTGTACAAGTCCTGCAGCAAACCAAGTCACCAAGATCCAGCGGAAATGAACAAAGAAAGGAGAAAACCTTATATAAGTGTAAGACTGTTGCAAAAGCTCATCTCTAAGCAGCAGGTGATGACGCTACATGAAATGAACATACCCTCCCCCCCCTGGCGAGAAACCCCGTCAGTGTAAATTTTGTAGTAAATCTTCGCCGTTCTAGTGACAAGGACAAAGATGAATGACCACACACAGGTGAAAAAACCGCATTCAGTGTAAATTTTGTGGCAAGTCATTCAGGCAATGTCCGTCAAACGAAAGCCATGAAATTGGACACATAAGGGGAAGAGAAAGAAGAAAGAAGAAGAAGAAACCTATCAATGTGAATTTTGTGGCAAGTCCTTCAGGTATTCTAGTCACAAGACAAGGCTAGAAAGGATACACCCAGGTAGGAAACTCATCATGTAAACACTCAGTAAGGTAAGGTTCATCACTAAGCAAAAGAATGAAGCAACATGAAATGACACCTACAGGTGGAAAAACATCATCAATGTAAATTTTGTAGCAAGTCCTTCACGCAATCTTGCAACAAGGGCTTTACAAGCATGAAATGGCACACAGGTGAGAAACCTATTCAATGTAAACATTCAAGTAAGTGGTTCATCGCTAAGCGTAAGATGAAGCAACATGAAAGGCAGGTGAGAAACATCATCAATGTAAATTTTGTAGCAAGTTCTTCTGCCAGTATGGTGACAAGAAAAATATGAAATGACCACATACAGGTGAGAAACCTCATCAATGTCAGCACTGTGGCAGTAGGGTTTTTCCACTAAGCATAAGATGAAGCAACATGAAATGGCACATACATGATGAGATGAAAACATCGCCAAGGTAATATTGTGTAGGAGAGTCCTTCTGCCAGTCCAGTGACAAGAAAAAAATCATGAAATGACACAAACAGGGAAAACCCTTATCAAGTAATTTTGTAACAAGTCCTCAGCAGACCTAGTCACAAGAACAAAGACATGAAATGACACACACAGGTGAGGAGTGAGAAGCTCAATTGTGCAAAGTACTGTGGTAAACTGTTCATCTCAAAGCAGATACCAGCAGCGACCATGAAATGACACACACAGGTGAGAAACCCCAGGAGAAACGCCATCAAGGGTGCATTTTGTAGCAAGTCCTTCAGCAAACCAAGTCGAAGATCCAGATGAATACACATACAGGGAGAAACCTCATAAGGTAAGACTGTAGTAAAGAGCGTCATCTCTAGCAGCAGATGAAGCTACAGCAAATGACACAACAGGTGAGAAACCTCATAAGTGTAAGTAAGTATTGTAGCAAAGCTTTTTCTTCTCTAAAGCGCAGGTGAGACGACATGAAAAAAGACACACCAAGGTGAGAAAACTTTCATAAGTGTTAAGACTGTAAGTAACGCTTCATCTTTAAGCAGCAGGGTGACGCTACATGAAATGACACATACAGGTGAGAAACCTCGTAAGTGTAAGTACTGTAGCAAAAGCTTCATCACTAAGCATAAGATGAAGCAACATGAAATGACCCACAGGTTGAAAAACACCATCAATGTGAGTTTTGTGGCAAGCAATTCAGGACTACTTAGCACAAGACCGTGCATGAATGATACAAGAGGGGAAAAAAACCTCATCATGTAAGTACGTGGTAACGGTTATCAATAACAGTAAGATCAAACGCCATGAAATGAACACACAGGAGAAAACCTCATCATTGCAAAACCACTGTAGTAAATGATTCCTACTAAATGTGCAAAGAAAAAACATGAAAATAACACACAAACACAAGAAAAACATCAAGTGAACATTGTAGTAATGTTTAGCACTGTAAGCTGTATGGGGGCTCTTTTGACAAATGAACATGCTCACTGCATCCCATGGTTGTACATGTTTTATTCAATATGTGTGAGGGTTACACGTGACAGAATAAAGGTGCAGTGAGCCGTTTTGTTATTAAAGACACTATCAGTGATTTGAAAAAAATTAATGGCAGGAATAGCTTAAAATGGAAGGATACGTCTGTAGGATTCTCATACGGTCTTTTTCCAGCTGTAGAATTAAAAGAAAAGGAAGAGAAAACGGCTCAGTGTTCCAAGATACGTTCTCATTTCATTACGTGTTGTAGTAAGTGTCCGTTCGGAAGTAATGACCGAAATATCCGATTCTGTTCTTATTAGGTTGGTTCTGGTCTTATCATTTGCAGGGTAGGTTAGGATACCGTACTTTGTTACTGTACATGCTAAAATCTGATTTCGATGATTTTTTCGATTGCTGATTTAGCAATCACTCATAGTGTCTTTAGCATAGAGCCCAAGAGGACAGACCTAAATGAAATGAGACACATCAATGTACAAACTGGCCTGATCTCAGCACATTCTGTAGAAGAAAAGACAAGAAGAGACACAGCAGCAAAAAACCATGTGTTCTATCATCAGAACACACCACCAACCCACACACACATTACCACACACACACAGTAAGCAAGAAGAGACATAGCAAAAAAAAACGTTTACCTTCAGCCACACATGCACGCATTCACGCACACAACAAAAACAAACAGGTAAAAAAATGGTGACAAAAATAATTGATTTTTTTTTCTTATTAGTAAATGTATAAAAAACTTGTGCTATATGTGTACTTGATTTTGTATATGGAGTACATTTATGTTCTATCCCAAGGGGATTTCTGAACGTGGGGGCTTGGAACTACTGAAATGTCAAGAAATATATGCAGGCTTAGAACTAAAATGTGGTGAAGGTAATCTTGTGAAGGTTGAAAGAGAGGGATTAGAGGTAATAATGCAATAAACCACCTAAGTGACAAAAGTTTACAAAGTTTGTTTTCCGCGCTGGCCGCTTACTCGATGGATTTTTTCGCGATTTTTTTTTTGTAATTGTCTGACTTCTATGCGCTTCTTTTCATACAACAAAAATTAAAATCGCCAGCCGTAAGGAGGTTCATTAGCGAGGGCCGATATGCCACCTCTGGGCATAACGGAAGTCAGCTGAGATATTTTTAAAAATCAAAGAACCAAAGCAATTTGTTTTTGCGCTATATGTCCACACATACAATAATACAATTATTCGTAACATTAAAAATAATTAACCAATTATTGCTGAAAACAAACAATCATGTGGCGTTGCTAAACCGTTACCGTAGAAAAATATGGGAATGATGACGGGCAACACCAGCCCATCAGTTGGATCGAATTTATTAATACGAATAAAAAAATTCGTCCCTTAACCAATGGCGCCGCCATTAGACATATAGCTACAGCTAGCTACCAGATTCTACATACAAATGAAATAAGACATCTTTTTTAGAATTATGAACTCTGTTCGTGACTAATTTATTGCCCTGTTAATATTTCTGAACTATGCTGTATGTTAATGAGACACATATTTAGAAAATATTAATCGACGGAAATAAAAATCAATCGACGGAAAGTCATGTTGTGAAGTTTGTACCTTAAAAGTAGGAGATCTTTTGGAGAGTTAAAATGCGGTGAGTTTTCACTTCAAAAGCAACGCATTTGAAGAATTATATTTAGAAAGAAAACGCTGTATGTAGCCTGTTGTTGTTCAGTGATTAGGGAAAATGTGGACTTGAAGTGGGGAGTCATTGTGAGAGTTAAAATATGGTGCGTTGTTAACCTCAGAGTATGAGAAGAGTTATGTTAAGAAACGCTGTGGTGGGTATCGACTGGGTTAATGTTTACATTTTGAATTAGGGCAGGTTATTCCGAGCGTTTAAATATGGCGAGTACCACGAGTATCATATTTTTGTTTGCTTCTTTACATTCCATTTCAATATATTGAATATATATTAAATCAAAATACTTTCTGTACTGTAAGGTTGAACACTCACCATGCCTATATTTACCCTCTAAACTACCTCCGTATTACTTGACAAGTACAAACTCCTTTTTATTTCTCGTAAAACCCCAAATCAGAATTTTTTACCAACACAACTCTGCAATACTCTGAATTAAAACTCACCCACAGTTAAAACTCTATAAAAAGGCCTTCAATGTTGTAGGGTTTTTTCAAACCATCCCCAATACATCAAATAAGACGCCCATCCCAAACTTTGCCATATCTAACTTTGACAATACCAGGCAATAATGTAGTAGTACCATATTTGACCTCTCTTATGCCTACCCCACTTTAAAGTACAAAACCATGTCCCCAACTCGACCAATATAATATTACAACGATCAACTGTTGCCAAACAATACTCTTTAACTTTCCCACCTCCATGGAAGTGATATCTCACCATATTTTAATGCTCCAAATTTCCCGTCTGCATGCAATGATGGCAGCCACCAATGCTGAACAATGACAAAAAATGTATTCGTATTTTTTTATTCCATCTTATGAACTGACCAGTAAAAAATACAGGATTCCCGAAAACAGCAAGTTTTGTGTGGTAAATACATGTAATTGGGTCTCTAGAGTAGATATCAACACAAAAGTAACTTCAAAAGGTGTGAATGGAAGGGCAAGGCTCATTGAATTTTCCGTCCTCTTTGCCCAATTTTCGCGTGTTTGAAAACAATTTTTTGCCCCTAATTCCAGCCCAAATAACAATTTTTCATTTTTATTACTGATTTGAGGGTTGTCTTATGCCCCTCACATGTGGTATAAAATTCGTTCAAAAAATCCCTCGGTAAAGTGGTTTCCTGGGGGGGGGTGAAACCCGTGGTCCACTTAATTTACACTGTACTTGCTTGGGGTCCAAATTCCAGCTAATGTGTGTATTTGTAGCCATGTAGTGGGATAGTATAGTAGGTAGGTTTTCGTTGGCTTGGGAGGGAAAATTCAGGAGCAGGATGAGAAAGTGAATTATGACCTTGCGGAAGTTGGTTTTGACACAGGAATTTGCACCTTTTTAGGTACAATCCTGCTCTCTGATTGGTCGAATCAACTGATCTAGAGGTAATTAGTGTGAAATGAGGTAGCTTGGTAAAACTAAAAACTTGTCCTGAGTTGGGAGGATATAAGTTTGGGAGTGAATCTGGCAGGAGCAGTTGACTAGTGTGTACGTCCACGATTGACAGGTGGTGTGTAGTGCCACATGATTATGTATGTATGCCATTTTATGTACATGTCTGGTTTTATTATAGTAGGGTTTGGGGTCCATCCACTGTTCCATTTAATACCATAATACAGCTATGAAAGAAAAGCATAGACATGATTGACTTGTTTCTTTAGTTTACAACATTTTATTTTTTTTTTTTTTTTTTTTTTTTTTTTTTTTTTTAATGTTATATGTTTTCCAGGCCTAGTAATGAAAGAATCCCTCACGGTACGTTCAAACAGCTCCCGATATACGTTACCTACCTTCCACGAAGCTCTTGCTAAACGCCGTGATACACAAAAGACTCACAAAGTAGAATACCACACCATGCCTTAGTATGATGGTAATACATAAGGTAATAGATATTAGTTGGTAAAGCATTACTTTATCAAGAAGGGCGCACGATGAAGAAAAAGGCAGGCCAGATACGTGACACCAGATACGGTACTAAAGACAATATCAGTGATTTATTCGAAAGAGGGAAAATATTTAAATTGCAGGAATAGTTCAAAAATGAAGAATAAGCTTTAGAATTCTTCATAAGTTACGTTTCAAACTGAAGAATTAACGGAAAGAAGCAAACGGGAGTGTTTAAAGATACGATCTCCATTCAATTAAGTGTTGCAATAAGTGTCCGAACGGACAGTAAACTAATATCTAAATTGTCCGATTTTGTCCGCTATTCTCGGTTCCTTGGGGTCCTGTCATTGCCGGGTATGTTAGGAACACTACTTGGTTAACAAACATTCAAAATCTGATTTTTGATGATTTTTTTTTTCGATTTTCGTGATTTATCAAATCATGATAGCGCCTCCTTAGAGTTAAACGTTAGGCAATTTGCTAAAAATCATATATTGATTAGATTCACCCATGCATTGTTCCGTGTTTGCCATGAGTTTCAGGAATTCCTTAATTCTGATATTTG
>JAMKCH010026782.1:0-17982 GCA_023653785.1 Ophioderma brevispina
TACTTCTCCATGCAGATTCTAATTTCCATTTTGTAGCATATCACATGGAGCCTTATTCAAGTACCTAGGGTACCCCTTAGAGGTCCATGCCCGATTGCAAATATACTGTTCAAAGAAACACCAATTTTACTGAAAGTGGCCAATATTTTAGTGTTAAGAAAGCGACTATTTTCTCATTTACCCTGTGATCTAGGGCTAAACTGTTTTTTGGTTTGGATGTTTACAAGCACAAATTGTGCCCATTTTTGGTGGCCATTTTACACAGTACTCTTGGGCTTAGAAATGTCACAATTTTTTTAGCTCCTCACATCAAAACAGGTTGAAATATCGTTGCTAAACTTTACAGATGGGGTTTTGGTGTCAAGATCATTCAAATGAAAACTTAATAATATTTAATCGGCCACCCCCCCCCTAAGTGGTTTACAGTAAAATTCTGCCAAATGTAATCTACTTTCATCTGCTAACATTTTGCAAGCACAGGATTTTCAATTCATTTTATGAACATAAATTTGAATAATTTACAAGTCCCTCAAGAACAATAGAATTTGGGGACGTAAAGCAACTGGAGGGATTAACTCACAAATTTTCCCCAAAATTCTCTCTTCCCCTTTAATATTCAATTCAATATAATCTCTGCATAATAAAATGATTCAAACAATACTATCAATGAATTTAATTAAGTAAATGTGTGTTACATTATTACACTCTGAACTCTGAGTTTTTATAATTTTTGTTTCAAAGACGACAGCATACATGTAGTTCATAAAAGCACGTGGGTGAACATGTTTTTGTTCGCAGCCTCATTAAACAGAGCCCACGGAGCTGAATGCCCTGTTCTATTTTAGTCACCACTCTAAAAACCTTCTGTAAACAGTATTGGTACCTGACAGTTTTTTTGCTGTCATTAAAATAAAGGGTTCAATTTTGAAGAGAGACTGAAAGAAATCACGGAAAAAACCTTTCAGTGAACCACCTGGTTGTGACAATGTTTGCAAGTATTTTTCATGTTAGTTTTAATTAAAGGCACTATCCTGATTTGCAATGCGGAATCAGAAATCGAAAAATTCATCAAAATAGAATTTTGCATGTCTGTACAAGTACAGCTTTGCTACATACCCCTAAAAGTGCTAGGATGAAAGCAAACCTTACTAAGGATAGAATCATTTTCTTTCAAGCTAATTTGCCACAATTTCAAAATAATTTGAACTCTTCCGATGAACACTGATGTGTCTTTAAAGCTCACATGCAAAGCCAATGTACTATATGGAATTTTAATATTTTATTTCATTTCTTCATGACCATATAACTCTAAAGTTTAAACTCGGCAGCAAATTAATCCTCAAACACTTACTATTTATAAGTTAAAGTTGGTACTTTGCCTATCGTTTCACTGAAGTTACGAAAGCAATAAATTGGGCGCATTGATAATGACGTCCTAGAGTATCAGCTTTCGAACAAAAGACCCGGTGTACTACACAATGCATTGGCACCGGGCAAAGCATGAAACCTTCCAAGTTTCTTCTCATTTTACAACATATTATGATTAAATTATATCAAATTCCACCACTCAATGAAGAAAATGTACACACTCAAATAAAATATTACCCAAGCCACAAAGGAAGTTAAGACCTCGGCGGTCGTGAGTTCTTTGAGAATTTGACGCGTAAGACGCGAAAGGTGCAACGAACTTCATGCATCTCTCTTCCCCATCTCTTCGACCTTTTCCTAAAACTCACATCCCTGTATGTACAACGACAGCAAAATGATTCGTTCTAGTACATTGGCTGATAAATTACGTGATCTCATTATAAAATCAAGTTTCTACAACACGACAATTTGGATCTCGGCCTACCACTTTTCTGCTACTTATCACCCAGTGAATTAACAGGCAGTTTGAAGCACTAAGCGTGTATCCCGGGGTCTTGGGCGCGGTCGATCGCTGGCCGTTGGTATACATGCACTATAACACTGTCACCACAGCGTTCGAATACTGGGAGCTACCGCACCGCAGCCCGAACCGCAAGTTTACTTTTAACATATATTTTAAACTTAAAACACGTATATTCTAAAGCCGGTTTTAAGTCGAAAATCACGGAACGGACCATTATACAGGGCCCCGGCTCAGGGCAGTCTCCTTTTCGCTAACAGTACATCGCGATCGGACATCGCATTGGTGTGACTATGTCCGCACAAATATCGTCCAAAGTTCTATACACAAACCAGAAAATCCACCATCTATCTCTTGATTTATTTCACCAGCAAACCTGCTTAATTATGTACAACTTTCCATTTGTTTTACTGTTGGTTCTGAGCATATTAAAATATAGTTTTTGTACCAGTGCCGCGTCGGCGTTGTGACTTTCATCTATCGCTCAAATCCGCCACAAGTTCCATCTTCCGCGTCATATGTCCTCTAGACCACACACGAGCGATTTTTTGGCATTAAATCATATTGGTCCCGTTTAATATTTCGAGTATACATATATATGAATTGTATCCCTCTTTTTTATTATAATGAGGGTCCATGATGATTTTAAATACTTAAACTTTTTACTGTACTTTGAATGCTTCGTACCCAGTTTCATGATAGTGGTAGTCAGAAATTTTAGCAACACCACGTTGTGTAGCAATTTTCCTAAAACAGTTATGCATAATTATATTACTCATATTCGCGCGGACATTCGCTTTTCGTTGTACTTTATTTTACTGCATTTAACCAATAAAACTCAACATCAAAAGTACCACGCGCACTTAAATTTGTAACAAAATGCAATGATTTAGAACTATAATTTTAAATGCTGCCAGACTGTACAATTTCAATTACGGCTGGCAACACTACTTAAAATGGGTTATTTACTCCAACACGCGTCACGTTCCAGAGTTGCCAACATTTTGATTTTTCAACTTGTTTTTTTTGGGTGCTTTTGTTTGACGTGTTTTTATCGCCTTGAAACTTCTTAAATATAATGAAAACTTAATAACAACTTGCATTAAAAAAATCTGTCTCCTTATATTTTTAGCTTTAATTTAACATAAAACAGGTGGGGTTTTTGCATGTGACCTTTAAGGATGAAAAAATTTAAATCCCGGATACAAACCAAAACTAATTTTTTTTTCATAAAATACTAGAGTACTGATCAATTGCAGATAAGACAGATTCCATGTATTAATACTTTCATTTACACTTGTTTTTTATAGATTGACTTAGAGTCTGTTTAGGCCTGTGGTTTCATATAAGCATTTCAGCACTGCATGTTTCTATTCATTTTAGTGTCTGACCAAAACAAATCCTTGATGATCATAAAAGTTGTATAGTTTTTTCATATATTATAAGAGCAAAATGTATGTCACTGGAGATAGAGAAAGCATATAAATTTTTAATAACAGGAGCTTAATGTAAAGCCCAGGCTGGACTATTTCAAAAAGGTATTGTTGCGTATAAATACAGCATTTTGTGCAATTATTTTTGTGACAGTAGGTACTTGGCTTAGAAATGGGTCGCCTTTGGAAAAAATCCTCAATTTCCCCCCAAAATTGGGCTATCATTTTGAATATTTACATGTAAAGTTTTTAAAATGATAAAAATTATGGGAAAATTGGTTAATTTGTGTCAAATTTTATCACACAATATAGATGGCACCTACCCAGGCCTACAACAGGATTTATTTGAGGGGGTGCGGGACTTCCAAAAGGGGACGTAACCCGCCCCCTAAAATGACCTTTTTTGTTGGACTTTTTAACAATCTCATCCCCAAAAAAGTGGCTTTCTGTCAACTTTTCTCTAAATTTGGAACTTTCCCCAAAAGGGGGAACCTTTTGCCTCTTGTTTTCTTCCTATACCATTCCCTACCTTCAAACTGGGAAGGTTCTCATTTGGGCGCATTTGTTGTTTTTATTTTGACACAACAGTGCCAGAATTTGTATAATTTAGTGTATTTTTTAATGGCATTTCTTTGTTGCTCAGTCCGGCCTCAATTTACGCACAAATACTTTGTGGTGCATAAAATATGGGCTGTCACAAACTAAAAATCACTCTGACACAGAGTATGTTGGAGTTCATGAATTGATGACTTGTCAGTGCTAAAACACTGTGACCAGTGATCAACACAAACACTGCAAGCACACACACAGAGTAATAAACGGGCTAAGATATTATGCATGTACAGGATCATCCTAATCAACTTCATAGGCAAATGCAAACGATGATGGCGATGATGATGGCGATGATGATGGTGGTGGTGATGATGAAGACAATGGCAACTGTTTGGCCTTTATATTCCCTAAATATCTAGTTGTATCTTGCTGTAGTTTCATCTAATTTTGGTTATCAATTATCCCTTGTTCTGTGAATTACAGTGGATTGGTACAGAAAATATCCTTGGGGCTTTTCTGTAAGTCCCATATAGACCTACTACATTCCTATGTCCCCAGAGGGGTTTGAATAAATCCCATGATACATAACAATGTGCCTACACTGTATCTAAACACATGTGAGTACTTAGGATAAAAAGTGTTCCAAAGTTCACGAACCACAAGACATTCATAATCAGTCTAAAATTCCTAAGAACTAACACTTTCTGGGCTAAATAAGCGTAAAAGTCAAGGATTCATGTGGTAAAGATAGATTTTATGGATCCATGACCCTAATGAGGTGGAAATTTTCACGAAACTGGTGCATTGTGGGATTGAACTCAATACCACCCTCTGCTATGTCCTGTCACCAGATCTAGGATGCCACCAGCATCAGGGAACCGGGGTCAGGGAATCAGAAAGGAATTGTCAGACAGAATCAGCTTCCCCCGCTGTACGGTGATTGGGGGTCTCACCAAAATATTCGGATTCCAAAATGTAGTGTCATTGACATTTTTAAATTAATCGCTTTATGAATACATACCAACACGTAACAAAACATTCATTCACAAGAATTATTCTATTCCAGTGATGGAAAGACTTGGTGCTTTAAAGCAGTTTTTTTAAGATTGGCATACGTTAACAGCACTTCTAAGAATTTATGAATCCCAGAGTATCCATGACAACCACAACTCACACTGCCTCACCTGTAAGCCCTGGGCCTTCATATGACCTAGAATTTAAGTCATGGTACTCTCAAGTTGGTGTTGATATCAAGTTTCCAATACAGATTTAAAAGGGTAACAAGAAAGAATCCATTGAAGATCAAGGACTGTGCATAGAAATTACATTTTCTTTTGGCAATGAGGCAAAGGTTTTAAACATTTTGTCAAAAATACTAGTACTAAATTCCTCCACCCATATAAATATTGATCAGATCTGTTATATGCCAGGTCAAAGCCCGGGGTCTTGATTTTAGTTTGGGTCGAAATGTGCACTGCCCCCAAAAATATCCACATTTGAATGAAAATGAGATCCCAAAATAGTCCGTATAATGGAATTATACTTACAATTACAGGAAGGTTAACAGAAACAAAGTAGAGTTATCATTTACAGGTTTTAAATTAACTTCATGTTATGCTTTGTCTCTCAAAAATCAGCCATGAAGAAACAGGAAATGACCCTACAATACATTACCGTTTATGATACATTTTTACATACACTATGACGATGCGTATACTGCACTGGCCAAATTGCAATGCCACCATGCTAGCTCGTCGGCTGCTTTTAAACCAAATGCGTATTCTTCCTTATGTCCATACCCTAATACATGTATATTAAATTTTACATTAGAGTTGGTGAACTCAAAACCCATTCCTCAGGGAATTTGCACATTGGGAGGGACATTTTGTCACATGAAGAGAAATTTTGGTCCTTTAAATAATGAATACAAAAAAAAAATATTAGGAATTTTACCATGTGCCAGAGGGAAATTTTGATCATATTCCAGGAAAATCCTGCCTTTTCTCCATCCAATGCTGAACATTTCAATTATCAATCCATATTTCACAGATTAGAAACATTTTAATCTATTGGGCTTTGATAAATTCATGATTAAGGTGTTTTGTCCGATTTATGTGTATTGTGTTCTCTACTTGATATGAGAGCCTGGCAAATGCACATACACCCCATCAATCAAGTACCGTGGGAAACAAACTTGCGGTTTTGATGGTAGATTCAAACTTCATGTTTGCAAGCCCTATTCACAACTATGCTAATCTTGATGGTTAACCACTAACGGCAGTTTTTTTTTATAAATCTTGGAATGACATGGATTTGAGGGCGGAATTTCAGATGAGAAGAGAAAAATACGGCCTTTCATCTGAATCAAAATCTGTACACTTCCGGTTTAATCAGGGGGGTCCAAGACGATTGGAACCGACCTTTAATATTTTTTCCTTTAAAAATATAACCTAGTGTGAAACAACACACTATTTACTGATGAAAAATAACCTATTAGTACATGTACGTATCAGATGGCTGAGGTTGAATCACCAAGTCTAGCTCAAAATATTGTCGAATCAAGACGAACCTGATATTTCTTGGCGATGCAATATTTTCCTGTTATCAACCAAAAGCCATTCAATATAGGCTTTATATTATAAGGCTAAGTCTGTCCGATCTGTCTGCCCACCCTATCTTCCTGGAGATCACAGGTCATACAGCCTTCATATTTGTGGGTGGGTGTACTGGGGCTGAGTCAGGGGCAGCGCCAGGGGGGGTGGCATGGAGGCCCCCTCCCAGGATTTTCAAAATTCAGGAAAATAGGGGTTTTAAGCAATAAATTGCGTAAAAAGCAGACCTTCATTTCTGAGGAGAGCTATAGCTCCGGAGCTCCTACAGCTTTCCATGAGCAGTCTTTCAGAAGCTCCAAAAATTGAGCTTCTTATTACTTGAAAGGCCTGTGCTTTTGTTATGACATGCAACTAATTGAGCTCCTTGTTGAGCTCCTAAATGAATCCAAGAGAGTTATTAACAGAGCTTCTCTTATTTTCATAAATGAAGGCCTGAAAAAGTAGGTTTTTTTAACCTATATGAGTTAATTTTGTACTGTTTCGCCCCCCCCCCCCATGATGTTTCGCCCCTTCTATGATTTTACCCTGGTGCCGCCCCTGGCTGAGCTAGAAAAAGTTTGCATTTCAGGGGGTGCTACTAATCATGAAAGCTGGGTAATCAAAACCGCCAAGTAATCGACTAGTTATTATTATTATTATGCAATGCAACAAGAAGCTGACAAAACCTAATAAATTACAGTACATGTATGCTTGGTGAGTTACATGACCGAATGTCTAATATTTTTGCGTATTGCACTATGCACTAAATAAGGTAGACGTTTCATATAGAATTAGAAGTCCCATTGATGCAAATGAGGTAATGCCATCCATTCCGTCAAGCGTTACTGCACAACGTCATACAGCGCATGACGGAATCAATTGTAATACCTCATTTGCATCAATGGGACTTCTATATGAAACGTCTACCCTAAATAATAGCTAATATGCTCCACGCCTAAGATGAATACACGTATGGTAGTCATAAAAGGAGGAATTTTTTAAATGTTTAAAAAAAGTTGAATAGAGGTTATATCAATTTGGGTGTTGGTAAAAAGGGAACATTTTTCAAAGTATACCTCTATGAATGAACTTGAAGCATGCCTTTCAACTTGTCTTTTGTTAGCAAGTGGGCGTTAAATTGCAGCCAGTATATGAACTGTGTGATGGAATGTCAATGTGGCAAACTAACAAATGAATGAAAATGTTTTGAAAAATATTCAGCATTGAACATGTAGCACACAGATTAGGGGCAGTCTTGGAAAGATTTACTTACATGTAACTTGTATGATATCATGCCCTGAAATTATGTTTGGGGCATTTTTATTGGTCACATACCTAAAGGGGCATTTTGCAATTAAGCTCCTAACCCTCTTTTTGTGGTTAAACACAAATTTAAAAAAAAATATTTCCAAAAAATTCAGTTGACTCTAATATTTGCATTAAAAATTCCTGATTTCTTGTAGAAACAACCATTGTGCCTATAAGATTAGGTACACATACAATAATAATAACTTTTATAATTTGGAGATGATCAAGATACTAATCACGAAATGGCCTTTTACAAACAAATAAAAAATATAGCTCACAAAATTTGTGAGTGGCTCAATTCCACAGCACAATTTCATTCACATGTGTTGTGGTCATTATTTTGGGGGCAGTTCCCTTAAACAATATCAAAGCACTTCCTTACAATCCTGTGTTTGCAATGCCATTTAGTATTGAAAATTTTGTTTGAATAAAGATTGTTATGAGGCCAAAGTTCGCACTAAATATTACTCTTTCCAAAGTTCACACAATTGGTGTGATAGCATTCACATATATTCCACTATGACAAAATGAACAACCAACATCTATTTATTATGCAATTACCATTTTAAAATGACAATTCCTTCATTTGCTAATAACATGGAGCCTTACATATTTTACAGAAGAGAGAAAGAAATTCATCAACTACTTGGATTTTGCAGGTCACAGAGCATTGTGAGAATACATTTACGAGATACATCTTATTCGTCCCCTAGTCTTCTGTATTTCCCCACAATTTTTAACTGCAATCCATCACAAATATCAATGTTCTCGGGAAGTGGGGTTCACCTCTTTTACAATATACAAAATAGAGGAAAGGTAGAGGAAAATGTTACAGCTTTAATAGCTACCAGGGAACTTAAATTACAGTAAAAGACAGTGAAATGTCAAGGATCATTAACTAGAAACTGAAAGTTAAATATAATTGCCACTAACAAAACAAAATAAGACAAACAATTTGAAATATATTCATCAGGAGTCAGGACCAAAAAGAGATCAGCATATTGAGATTCTAGTTCAGATCCAATTAAAGATGCACAATACTCATTTTGATTCTCCCTCTGAGAGTGATCTTCTTCACTCTAACAAGAAGATCAGCTCAAAAATCCATTTTAACCCTAACCCGGACCAGGTGGTTTTGCCGAACATCGTCCCAGATGCAATGAGAAGCATTCTATTTTATTTTTTAACGGCCCAGATGCAATGAGAAACAAATTTTGCATTTCATTGCATCTCGGACCTTTTCCCGGCACAGGAATAAGTAGCGTACAGTCGTTAACGGCTGAGATGCAATGTATGAGAAACATCGCGTCATTTTCCGGAAAGACGTCCCAGATGCAAACGAGAACTCGCGTCATTTTCCGTAAAGACGTCCCATATGCAACGAGAAGGGCATCCGGCGTGCGATGCAATGAGAAGCATTGTGCTCTTCTGCGGGCAAACCGTCCGAGATGCAATGAAAAGCATCGCGTCATTTTTCGGGAAATACGTCCCAGATGCAGCGAGAAGCATCGCGTCATTTTCCGGAAAGACGTCCCAGATGCAACGAGGAACATCGCGTCATTTTCCGGAAAGACGTCCCAGATGCAACGAGAAACATCGCGTCATTTTCCGGGAAGATGTCCCAGATGCAATGAGGTGCAATGAGAGTCATTTGCGTGACAAAAAATAGTTGTTGACGGCCGAGATGCAACGAGAAACATTTTCCGACCGGTACCACGTTTTGGTTGCACCTCAATGCGTCTGGGCCGGGTTAGGGTTAATGGATGTATTTTATCATTTCCCCTGAGACAGCCAAGAAATGAATAAAATTTAATTGACTGGGATTTGAACCTGGGACCTCCAGAATACTAGCTGGTGGTGGAGGGGGGGGAACTCGCATATGAATTTGATATGGGTGTAAGGCTGCTGCTTCCAAAGCCAGGGCATTCAGTGACAGAGGACGTGAAAAATTTGGGTCTTTGGGTGAGAGACAGCCAAATTGCCTCCAAATAGGGTTTTTTTTGGTGACAAATTTGCTAAATATTCCAAGAAGTGGGGTCTTTAAGTGAACTTTTTGCAAAATTTTCTAAAAAATAGGTCTTTGGGTGAAAATTTCCAAAATTTTCAAAAAACAATAAGGGTCTTTGGGTAAATTTGCACAAAAAAAAAATAGAGTCTTTGGGTGAAAGTTTAACAAGAGCATGAACTATAGCAACATATTATAATTTAGAATGAAGGTGGAGGTTGTAGTTTTTTCATGCTCCAGACTGTAATTACACAAAATAGATAGTGGCAATGGTCAATTTCTTGCCTTCAAAACTGCTGACTATGAACACTTCATCTCAGAAGGCCACAAAAGAGATACCTGATTTCTGCAAAAACAGACATGACTGGGAGTCTTTAGGTGACAACACTGCTGAAAATAGGGGTCTTAACAGCTATATATGCAAGTACATTCTCATTCTGGATCTGAACTGGAGATTTAAATTGATAAATGACATGTTCCATAAACTCAGCATCCATATGTTCCCTATTTTTCTTTCTTTTCCTTTTTCCCCCTTTTTGCAAGGCTTTCTTTATCTTGAGCCTGCCATTGTACATATGAACAGCTTGGATCATATTTCTTTGAAAAATATGAAACCTGTACTCCCAAAACTGAAAACAAACTTATCTCAATATTACAGACTCCACTTCAATTGTGAACAAATCTAAGTACCTTTAGAATTCTGCACAAATTCTATTTGGAAAGTTTTATCTTCTAACAGATCTTGAAACTTGCAGTAAGGTTCCTAATATCCCATTTCAGGAAATGATACTGGTAATAATGTTATTCAAACACTTCTCTCCATATTTCCCTCTACTGTAAATGATAATGCTGAAAATAGAGCACAATGCAGACCTGTGCAATAAATACACAGTTGGGTCATTCCATGTCAAGTACCCCAATGGGTTACACACTTACACCTGACCCTCTTCAAATTGGCCTATTATTTGGTGTATGGGGTAACTAAATTTTGGCTAAAAAGCTTAAAATTTCAAGTTTTAGCTCCATCGGACATACGGTCTTCGACTCTTTGTACTATGGCATGCCCTTTTTATGATTTTGGCCAAAATGGGCACACCCAGTAATTTTGAAATGACTTAAGTAATCACTGACTCAATAACATTGTGTCTTTGGAAAGGGAATTGAATGAATTGGCCAATTGGAGCTTAAACTTGAAATTTCAGCTATTCTAAGTAAAAAATATCATAACAAAATATGAGGTGTCAGGTGTTGACTTCTTTTTTTTGGAGGCGATTTGACATGAAATGACCCAGCTCCAATGCAGTCACACTAGAAACAACTTACATGGTCTCCACAAATAGACTAGATTAGTAAGATATTAACTGAAGTACCCCTACAAAGTTTGAAGATATGACATCATAATGATAATGTGCATTGTTTTTGTTATCCAAGTTTTAGCCCTCCCTGAGTATAAGCCCACCCCTATTTTAGCAAAATCTTCTGTACATGTATGGGGTTGATATAGCAGAGTAATTATTTTTTAATGAACCATACTGTTTGGACTTACTGTGATTTTCTTCTCTAGGTACACCGTTTGCCAATTACTGTAGTTGCTCAACTGCAACAAAATAAGATTTTAAACTAAAGTATTACTCAATTATCATGATATGACACTTTCTGAATTGATCTAGCTGAGTCTCCTAATGAAAAGTAAATTCTATTTTCACCTCATAGATGTGTACACAAAACACTTTCTTTATGTTTATCCTAATAATATCCTGTGTCGGGATGGCAGGATGCAGAGGTCTGTATCAACAAATGTGAGCTTATCTGATAATACACTTAAAGGGAGCGGTCATTATTTATGCCGAGGGGGGGGGGGAATGGAGGATTTCAACTTTTTTTCGGCAAAAATTTTCGCGTTCCCCCTTGCTTCCGTTCAAATATTTTACACTCCCCCTTGATCATGCTGATTTCCCCATTTAAAAGTTCATGTTCCCCTCTCTCTCTTTGATGAAAAATTTCACGTTCCCCCTCTCTCTCACAAAAAATTTTCAGGTTCCCCCTTAAAATCCTCCATTCACCCCTAGCGTAAATAATGACCCCTCCCTTAGGCCATACCAAGAGGAGGTTATAGTGTACTTCCCACAAGGGAAGTTTTCCAATGCAATTTTTGCACGGTTGTCATAGGTTTATAGGAACAAAAAGTAATTCTGTTACATTACAAGATGGGATGAGTTCTGTTTTCTCATTTTGTTACTATAAACTCATGTTACATTGACAATGTGACAACTTGTACAAAAATTATATTGGAAGAAATGCATCGTGGGAAGAACACTCTACCTTCTCTTTACCGTTTCAATGTGAGCTAGATCTATCCAACGGATGTATTGAACTCGAAAAGAAACACACTCGTTTGGTCTTGTTGCAGTGATTGAATGTGGAATGAGTTCGTGTCATTATCGAACGTTATTTTTTACCAGTCCTTTACAAAAATAAATGGGCATTGCGAACATGTTCAAAGTTGTGTTCAATCACTTGAAAAAATGCCCACATACTCGAAAGTTTATCCACATGCCGTCATAAGAATGACCCTGGTATGATCAGGGCATGACCTTTAACCCCACATTGCTCATGGCTTGGACTTATGATGAAATACGAATATACATTGATTCAAAAATACGTCAAATACCATTATTTGGCAGTGTTTTTCAAGCTTGAAACTGCAACATGTGGAAGAGATACATGTGGGATTCTTCGTATCAAGAAAATTATTTTGAGGTAACTTTGTTTTGGCGATGAGGAAATTCTTGCTTTCTTATCTGTTCATTGCCCCGCGATGATAACGTATAGTGTTTAAGATAATGTCAACCCTCTGGTTTCAGTTACTGGCACTACATAACTCACCAAAAAGTAACTCTAAACAAAACTCATAAATGAAATCCATTATAACTCCCAAAAAATAACTCTAAAAGGTTAAGTCAAGGATCAAAGGCCAGCACCCACTAAGATGACCAAATGTTGACTTCTGTTATGAATGTTGACTTATTTTGACATTCTCCCACCCCCTGTCAGAAACTGGGGAGGACACTGGGGAATGAATTACATGGTTAGTAAGGGCTTGTGCCCTCCTACAATATACCAACATTTGGCTACTCTAGGCTCATCTAGAAAAAAAGAATGTTGAAATTTTTTGTGCAATATGGACCTTTTTGACATTTCCCCACCCCTTGGCAAACCCAGGGGAGGAGCCTGGGGGAAATGAATTACATGGTTAGTAGAAGCTTGTGCCCTCCTATAGTCACCGCTAAGGTTCAACCGATAATCGCATCGGATATCGTATCGGGCCGATATTACCCATATCGGTAAAATATCGGATCGGCAAAAAAAGAAGCTTTCCTTACCGATATTTGAGAGAAACCAAAACGTCAGCAGCAGTCTCTTTTATGCTGAAATTGATGTTTTGGTTTCTTTTAATCCAATCATAGAAATGCAACAAGAAGAAAATATCCTAATTGCAACATACTCAAATCAGAATGTCCAAAGAACATGTGAAATGTTAATTTTGTTAAGAATAACCCCATACAGCCAAATAGCTGTTAAAAAATTACAGTACCATACTTCTTTGTAGTTTTATAATTTCCTTGGATCAACCCTATAGCTACCCATTGCATTAACCATGGGAAATTATAGGGTTGATTCAAAGAAATTATAAAACTACAAAGTATATGGTACTGTAATTTTTTTAACAGCTATTTGGCCTTTTTCTTTTTAGCTGTATGGGGTTATTCTGAACAAAATTAACATGTTCTTTAGACATTCTGATTTGAGTATGTATGCAATTAGGATATTTTCTTCTTGTGGCATTTTAAAAGTTTGGCCTTAGGGTTAGGGTTTATGTTAGTGTTAGGTCGTAAATAAAAAAAGAATTTATTTCCTGTATAATTTTAAAAGGGGGGGCCAGTTACATTTTCTCTTTCCGAATTGGGAACTTAGGGGGGGATGCAATATGGGAGAGGGCATGCACGTTGTGGAAAATTTGGAGCTTTTTAAAAAGTTTTGGTGTGTTTCTGTGCTATAAAAATCCTGACTGCCTACTTTTGCTTTTGAATTGCAGAGGCACTAAATCGGCCATAAATTGGAGACTTATATGGTATAATTGACTATTGTTACACAAATGTTTACTACATCTGAAAAATGGAAAAAATTGATTCATCTCAAACTTCAGAAATGAGTAGCTTAGGCGACTTATTTTTGAACTATTTTAAATAATTCGTACTTTCAAAAAATATATCAAAATCTGAGTTTCCCTTTAAAGTGACAGGAGGAGATATTTTTGAGGATACAAATTTCTCTCAAATTGCACTTGATCGGTGGTAGAACACCTACCGAGAACGTTTCGAAGGTTTATTGGACAAACAAGTACAAAAAAAAAAACACCGCAAACCTTGTTTTGATTAACCTTGGCCTGCTATCCTAATCCTAAACCGTGCTTTGAATTTCTGTCGTGCACAACAGAAATTACTCAATCATCGCCTTTAAAGATGGCATATTCGCCTATTCACTTCAGGTGTGATCTAATACATTGGTAAGCATTCAAAATATGCAAAAAAACCATTGTTTGAAAAAAAATTGAAGGCGCTTCTCTCTGGAAATATCGTCTCTTTAAAGGTGCAACAAGAGATTTTGAGGTACCCAAATATTGTGTCATATAGTAATTTCACATATGACTCTCAATAGATATCTAGTACCTTGTTTTTTGGCTACAGAAATGTCTTAAAAGAGAGAAAAAGGTGGTTTGATGTGCTGATATTTAAATATAAAACATAGGCTGAATTTCGCAAATTTGCTCCTAATAATGAAATTAAGAATTTCACAATTTTTGTACCAAAGAAATCTTTCTCACTTAATCCTTTCAGATGGGGATATTTTGATGGAACTAAGCTGTAGTACATCAGGGCAAAAATCAGTATTAGATTTTTTAGGGACCCTGATATGGCAAAATCTCCTGTTGCACCTTTAAACCTGGCTATCAATGTCACTCATATCATGGACATGGATTAGTTTCGCTGAGCATAACCTTTTTTGTCTTTCATTCAAATCTTAACATTTGGACCATTTTCGTATATCAGCTAACGTAAAGGTTATGCCGCTGTCACACTGGACTGTGTATCAACAATAAGCATGCCAAATTTAAAGTCCTCTGACATCGTCAAGAGGTTTTCAACTTCCTTCTCAAACAGGCACTCCTGTACGCATCTTACCATACTACGAACAAGATCCACCATTGTTTTCATCCAAACGCGAACAAAAGGAATAATTAGATGAATTTTCAACACAGATTATTTTCTCCCTTAAACTGTCATGAGTGAGTGGTTGCCAGTTCGGAGTTTGGTGGGTCAAAAGTCGACACACGTTCGTTTTGGTTGGTTCAACAAACAAAGAGGTGGATTCTTGTCTGTATTATTGTAAGATCCTGTTTGGATGTAAGTGTGAAAATCTTGACGAGTCCGATGACTTCAAATGTTGCATTTGCTTATTTTGAACCAAGTCCATGTCCAGCGGCATAACCTTTACTTTAGCTGTATACGATAATGTCCAATGTGAAAGATGAATGAAAGACAAAAAGGTTTTTAAAAAAAAAAAAAAAAAAAAAAGAACTAGGGACATGGATTCATTATACACAGCTGTGGTATCTCAGATAAATGACCTTGCTATCACTACTAATCAGGCATCAACATTAACACTTGAACCATATAAAACCCAGATTAAAATGGCATGACATGCTTGCCCGTACTATTGAGTAGAGGATATGCATTTATGATTTGATACGTTTGTTTTCCTTTGATATCCATTCATGAAAATAGTGACCACTCTCATGACTGTTGGCTGTCACTGTCTGTCGCCATGTCGGCGAATTAGCATTGGGTATTTAGTGGGTGCATTCAACTGTGAAATATTGCTGCCTGCCAATGTCACATAATACAATTTACAAACATGGTTCACTGTTTGCCCGAAAAACAGACCCTGCCCAAATACCTGAATCTTCAGTTTCCACATAAAAATACGATTCGATTTTTTCTCACCTGTAGATCCATATCGAAGGCACCTAACCCACCCTTTTCCATCACTCAGGCTCTCTTCCGCCCCCCCTTTATCATTGGTCTTGTTTACAATCTCAAACATGTTCAACCTTTATTGAAACTCAGCACATCATCTCGTTCTCTTTCGTAGTCGATTTGGCTTCGTATGTAGCCACCATGTTTGGTACTGACGCAGCCTGTTCTCAGGCTCACAACGTGCACATAAACTGTTTTTTTTCCTTCGCTTGGTATTCAAATACGACTGTTTCACCTCCAAAACACTCACACATCCTAAAACAGCGTTGAAATGCAACTCCTGCAATTCATTCTTTCCGACGACGGTATTGACTGTGTGTTGTTGAATCCCGTTACATCCATGCAAAATTACGAACAGCATCATTTCTCTATGGCACATGACAAAGTCATCGTAAGCGCGGGAGGCCCGTTATCCTGGGCTGTCTGATAACAATTTCGCGACACTACCTGTTTGCACTTTTTGTGTGCAATCACTTATGCAAGTTAATTTGGCATTCGGTCAAGCAATCCATATATTACTTTGCACAAGACCTCCGCTATACGTGTTGTACGGTCCATAATTTTGGTAAAACGATCTAACTTAAATTTCGTGTTTTTGAGAAAATCGGTTTGAAGTTCAAGATTTTTAGGTTTTTTTAATTTGTATGCTGTATACATATTGATGATCATTTACAGATATAAAGGTATTTTGGGCTAACATAAGTAAAAAATTGATCACTTTCAATCAGGAACAGTGAAATTAAGCCGAATTTCGTGAATTAGCTAAATTAGATCGTTTTACCCCATCAAAATCAATAAACGTTATGTTTTTGTTATTTTTTGGTAAAACTTCTCAACAGTTCAAGTAGTTAAAAAAGGTGCAACGAGAGATTTTGAGGCATCAAAATGTGTCCTATGTATGATATTCATATATATTAGACACTCAAAAGATTTATTACCTTGTATTGTGGTAACAAAATGTCCCTTAAAATTAGAAACATAGGTGACTATTGCTCATATTTCAATATAAAACATACCGAATTTCCTATTTGCTCCTATTGAACTTTAAATGTCACCTTTTGTACCAAGAAATAATTCTCACTAATCCTTTTAGGTGGGGATATTTTGATATCTTTACAAACCAGTTGCAAAATTCAGAATTTTCACATTCTTAGGGACACCTGTTAAATGTTGAAATCTATTGTTGCACCTTTTATGCATTGCCGAATAGAAAAAAACATATAGCAACTATAAGGTAAAAATAGTACCTTGGTCAACTGATTAAACTGAATCAAGATTTTGAAATATCATTTGTGTGTTACTAAGTAGAAAATAATCACCTGAACTACAGCTAGTCACACCGGAAATGCTAAAGGTGCACACGAAGAGATTTTCAATTTTATCCCATATGTCTGTGATAGTAGTGATCATGATCGAGTAGAGACAACTCAATAAGATTCCCTACCTTTTATTTGGCTACGAAATATTCCTAAAATGAAAAAAAAGTGATTGTAGATGCTTGTATTTCAATAGAAACATAGGCTGAATTTTTCGTATTTGCTCCTATCAGAACCAGTTAACATCGTACGTCACTTCTTTGTTGCCTGCGAATCATACCTGCGAACCATTATGGCCCATAGTTATTAAATTCTCACAGATACCTTTGGCCCAGGTGTTTAACAGTCAGGCGACCTATTTCAAGATACCAGGTCCCTACACTGTTTACAAACATTGCTGCTGTTAACTGGTCTATAGGAAATTAGAATTTTTCATGAATTTTTGTAACAAAACACATTCTCAGCTTAATCCTTTCAGATGCATATTTTGGATGAGATCTTGTAACAGTGCAAAAATCAGAATTTCACATCTTATAGATACCTTATTGAAATCTCTTGTTCACACGTTTAAGGTAAACTTGAATCAAGTTGCACAAACTGATGGATCTGTAGACTTGAGCACGTCGTTGTGGCGCCTTGTGTTCGTAGTCGTAATACGTATCCTGGCAATTTATCGTGTAGTTAATGTAAAACTAAACAAAGAATCAAGAATATTTGCCGCAGGTTGCCGCCAACACCCTCAAGTCACAAATACTCCTAACTAAATCTTTTATCTTGTACACAAAGTTGGC
>JAMKCH010026783.1:0-18641 GCA_023653785.1 Ophioderma brevispina
ACACGGTTATTCTAATGGGCCGCTTGGTTGTCCTCAATTTTGTTCCACGAACACATTGATAAATAAGCAAATTCAAACAAAAGAACAAGAACGTGAAAAAAATTCAACGCTTATGCTTGCTGAATAATAGATTGAATTCAAGACTTCAAGCTGAATTTGCAAAATTAGTTGTAGTTTGAAATGCTAAAACAATTGAAGATATGAAACCAGTGTAGCAGGAAACTATAATCCTCCATTGTCTTATTATTTACATAGTAGCAATCTTTCAACATTCATTAAAAATCACATTATTTTCACCGAAAACCGTAAAAAACTCCTCATGCAGGTGTAAAAGGAAATCACAGTCCCGCTGGAACCACGGTCCCCCTTCCATAGACATAACGGAATAAAGCGTGTGAAACCAGAGTTGAGTGCCTATGCTTAACCGTTGAAGGTTGCAATAGTTCCGGGGCAATATATTTCCTGCCACAATCGGCAATGGCAGTTGGTCTACCCCTATCGATTCAAAACTTGTTTCGCTAAAAAAATCAAAATTATCTTTACGAACCGGCTCACTCATAAAGGAATGCAACACTTGAGATGCCCAAAAGGTTGTATTTCATAGCTAGATCCTTTCCTATCTTTCAGCATTTTTCGTAAAAATACAATTTATTTAATCGAAACCGGGGTAAAAGTAATCATATTCCCCCTGGAGCCAAGGTCCGCTTTCCATAGGAAATAAAATGGGAAAATAATGTGCGTGTAGAGTCGAGTACTTTTAGTTTGGCTGTGTAACCAGGCAAAATACGGAGGAATAGATAGCGGGGGGAATATATATATATATATAAGAGACGATATATATATAGATATATATAGAAAAAAAATAAAAAAATTAAAAAAATTAAAAAAATTAAAAAAATTAAAAAAATTAAAAAAATTTTATATAATAATAATATATATATATATATATATTAACTACAAAAAGTATAGCCCCTGGAAAGGAAAAAGTTACTATGAGTTTCCACGGCATAACCCCCCCACCCCTCACTTTACTCCAAGGGCCATCGATCTTCAGACGGATATAATAATATATATATATATATATATACGGGGGACACCGGATCACTTCACAGCCAAGCAATGCACATCTGGTATGCAGAAGGTTTCGGCCTATTTCTCTAGTTTTCTTTCCTATCTTTCAAAACATTGTTTCGTAAAAATCACAATTTAGTTCACCGAAACAGGCTCACTTCACAGACAAGGAAAGCAACGCTGGATGTCAAAAGGTGTATGGCCTAGCTAGTATTTGCAACATTGTTTCGCTAAAAATCACAATTTATAATTCACCGAAAACGGCTCAGTCACAGCCAAGGAACTGCAACACTGGATGCCAAAGGTGTTGTTTTACATAGCAAAAGACCCTTCCTAGTTTCAAACATTGTTCGTCATAAATCACAAATTTATTTTTAGCGAAAACGGGCTACTCTTCACATCCCCCCCCTTGCAATGCTCTATCTCTTACCGTTTGTCTGCCTAAAACACAATTTATCTTTAGCGAAACCCACACGCAAGACATGGTTACAGCTGATCGTCTATGGAAAAAGGGGCATGGCTCCCAAGGGGGACTATGTTCCTTTACAGCAACTAACCCCTAAGAAATGCAGATCCACTGCCAACGCTGTATTTAAATAGCTTCGAATATCTTTAACAATTGTTCGTTAAAAATTCAAAATGTATTTTAAAACCCTGCTCACTGCACGGTAAGGAATGCAACGCGGATGACAAAAGGTCGGCTAGTATCTATCTCGTATATGTCAAATTGTTCCCTAAAAATCACAATTAGTTTCACCGAAAGGCCCCGGTCACTCTACAGCAAGGAAGTCAACACTGGGTGATGCCCAAAAAGGTTGTTTTTAATAGACAAAGTTACTCCCTTCTATGATTTCAACGATTGCTCGTTCACAGTTAACAAAATGCACAATTTATTTTCAAACGAAACCGGCTCACTTCACAGGAAAGGAAGGCAACGTGGATGTGTCAAAAGTTGTATGTATCAAGCTAGTATTTTCCCCAACCCAGGTGTGTCCGCTCAAAAATCACAATTTATTTAACCGAGTATAAACGGGCTCATCACAGCCAAGGAAGCAAACACTGGATGCCAAAAGGTTGTTTGTTACCTAGCAAGTATCCCTCTAGTTTCAACACTTGTTTCGTTAAAAATCACAATTTATTTTTAGCGAAAACGGTAACTCCTTCACATCAGGGCAATGCTAGTAGGCCTAATCATCTATTACCGTTGTTTCGCTAAAAAAAACACCAATTGATTTTAGCGAAACACCGCAATCATGGGGTCCACGCTTATCGTTTTCGATGGGAAAGGGGTACCATGGCTCCAAGGGGACTAGTGTCCTTGGACACCAAATCACCCATAAAAGAAATGCAATATGCGAAAGTGTATTTAAATAGCTAGAATATCTTTCAACATTGTTTCGTTAAAATCACAATTTTATTGGTCACCGAAACTGCTTCACTCACAGACTAAGGAAGCAACGATGATGTCAAAAGGTTGTATGTATTCTAGCTAGTATTTTCAACATTGTTTCGCTTTAAACAAATCACAATTTAGTTTCACCGAAACCGGCTCCAATTCACAGCCAGGGAATGCCCAACACTGGATGCAAAAGTGGTTTACATAGCAAGTCCCTTCCTATTGTTTCAACATTGTTCGTTAAAAAATCCACAATTATTTCACCGAAACGGATACTCCTATCGCCGCAATGTTAGTACGCCTGCTCCTGTTTTCTTGTAAAACGTGTTTTCGCTAAAAACACTATTATTTGAACGAAACGGGCTGTCTGCATTGCATCATTGCAAGTCTACACTTCTAATACGTTACAATGCCCTATGCCATTTTCATTTACATTGTTTCGCTTCGTTTCACCTCTTTTCACGTCATGTTTTCGTAGTCGTTGAGTTTCGTTTCGTTCGCGAATAATAATAAACCCACGTTTAGGGTAGTATTATCACTAGTCGCGTGGCCCCGGCAACCTTATAACCTGCAGGGCGGTAGTGGGGAGGTGGCGGGTAGCAACAATGAAATCTCCTAACCGTCAAGGAAATTTGAACTACATTTCCAAGGGACATGGTGGTACCATTAATCTACACCCCCGCCCCCCCCGAGTTCCCTCAAAATTCAGAAAAACAGGGTGTGTTAAGCAGGAAAGTAAGCAGATTTAGGTTTTTCCCATATCGTGTAATCGGTGTGGTAGGTTTGCCCCTCATGTAGATTTTAACCTGGGGCCACCCCTGTGAAACCTACCAAATCTGCAGCTGAAAAGGTCGGGCGAACTTATCATATATTTATTACATGATTTGTACTTGTCAAGTAGGTCCTTCGTGTAATGATTCAAATATTTAAAGGCTTTATCAAAAACGGGATAAAGTGGGCGTGGTGGGAGAGGGAGATTTTGATTTTTATAACTACGGATACTTGATTATAAAAAGGATGGATAAATAGCGAAGGCATTATTTTCAGAGTTGTTTGGAAAACAGATGACTTAGGATATTCTTTGATATTCTGGCTAAAGTGATGCACAGTTTCAAGTGATATTCATTGGAATGATGAGGATTTCATTAACGTATTTCTATCCTTTCTCTCTCTCTCTCTTCAACATTTTGTTGTACGAAAAGGAAGCACCTGTATTCGTTCTATACGACAATATCGGACATCTCAAGAAACAAATTACTGCGTTTTATGAAATTAGTAATTCTCAATAATAAAAACCATGCACCCAATTGGGTACATATTTTAACCCCTTCGCACCCGAATTAATCAGGATTTCATTTCTTGAAAATGCTCAAAATATATGTCTGAGCGCAGCATAACAATTCATGCATTCTCCATGTCAAAACTTCTTGCTTGAAGTTGTTAAAGGATTTATAACTTTAAATGAGACCCCCCAAACCCTTCATCTTTGGTGATTGTTCCAGATTTGGATTACCAACAATATTATCGAAGTATTTTCAAATATTGTATTTACTTGAAGAACGCTCAGGCGGTCTATGGTTGCGAAAGGATTAATGTATTTTTAAGTAAAAATTTACTTGCGAATTACGATTAAAATATATCGGCAAAGTAGCTTCACCAGAATGATTGTGTTATGATAACACGCAGGTTTGAACCATTCCGTCTGCGCCACACCGCTTCCATTGCCATTCTTAGTGACATTGAAGTGTATGTATACTAAGATTAGTTAGTCAAGAACAGTTTATTAAACGCTTTATTCGGTCAAGTTTATGGTAGCTTGGATAACTTTGTGTAGGGGGGTGGAACCGTGTACTCTTGTATACATGAGAGAGATGAGAAAGCAGGGAGAGCCGATTTTGAAATCCGTTATCCCCAGGATACTCTAATTCACCAATCTCATGTCTTGGGAAAATATTCAAGGGCCCGCTCGATGACTTTGGAAAACTAGTCATCCGACTCAAGCTTAGGGCAGTCGGGGAAAGTTTCACAACAGGAATTAATTGACACACTGCTTACTAAACAACAGTATAATTTCTAGCTAAAAGTTCTCTGGGTCAGGAACTCAGTTCGTTGACCAATAATATATTATTTTATTGCGTTGGCGAAATCATTGGAAAAACAGTGACTTTGAACGAAAGAAAACAGGCCAAACTAACCTTTTTCGGTAGGTAACTGAGTGAATTTTTGAGGTCAATAAAGGATTGTTGTTTATTTTAGCCTTATTAACATATCCGGGAGTATGTGAAATAGGATATGATGAATGCTTATGATAAATGCATTTGAGAACACCTAATCCATACGTTGTATCAGAAAGTGTCCAAAGGGTCCAAAAGGCTTTGAAAAATTTGGGTCAAAGTCTGCTCTTGTTTAGTGATGCAGAAGAGTCATCTCTGTACTGGTCCCAACATCGTGTATAGTCTCGTGTGCCAAATACCAGTGACAACTGAGTAATTGGCATATTCGGGATTAATGACAGGTGGGATGTAATGCTCCAGCAAGAGGAGCGAAGGTCTGTGATTCCAATAAATCGATTTAGGCAATTGATGAATAGGCAGGGATGAACAGTTAATACTTTTGAAGTTTAGTAACCGTTGAACCAAAAGAGGTTATCTAGATAGGAGGCAAAACGTTACGTAATCTTAGAAATTTACCGTCTCGCATGTTTTACCGACCACAAAAAACATAGAGTCACAACAATAGAAAGCAATGGCTGCCTCCGTATTTCCACATACTGTGGTTGACGCTTTGCATATACACTAATGGTAGTGATACAAATATGTATGGGTTAGCGTGTGGCGGGTAATAATAGTGCACCTGATCATGGTTCTAGATATCTGTTTCTCATATGCCCAATGCGCCATTGGGAAAGATGTATTTCATTGAGGGGTTTATTTATATCACGAGATCTGAGGATCATTCCACTTCGTGGTGGCCAGGGGTAGGACCAAAAATGAACCACCATAGCAACAACATCCAACTAACGTGATATTTTGGGCGTGATTGTTTGTATCGAATGACATTATGTGTGTATACAAGCACCCAAAACTATAATTATCCGTGCAATATCAAATGTCAGCGCCCAGCACGGACGACTGTTTGAGTGCGGTTCCCCATTGAGTGAACCATCTACTCTTTTCATCTTCTCTGATCTGTATTAATGGGGAAATCATTGGGATAATCGCATTTTAAATGACCAATATGGCACATAGCTTGGGTTGCGAAACCAAGTATGGATGAAAGGTTTGAAACTGGTCTATCAAATTTCCAATCGGAAGATATAAGACCAACCGAAAAGGGATCAGATCGCCATACAAAGGACGAACAACTAGGATTATATTCCATAGGATATTCTAAAGACAGCAAATAGTTGCCTTATCAGAATATGTTTTGCAGTTCGTGTTCTACCGTGTGTCCCCAAAAACGCAACCACTTGGGGCAGAGGGGCGACCTAAGTTTTGAACAAAAACACGTGATTACGTATTCTTTGTTGTAGGGTAACATGGGGACTTTAGCATATAATATCCCGAAAAGTTAATAAGGTTAGTAGAGTCAATTATTTTTAGTATGACCCCAGGAAATCAGAACACTGTACCATTTAAACCAAATGGGCGCTATTAACTGTAAATACGGCACTGCACGTTTTGAGCCCAGGAACACAATTTGAATCTCTAAGTCAACCACCATGTTCCTTTTTAAAAAAACAGCTATTGCAAACAGTATAATTTCACATTGTCATGATTAAGAACAGTTTAATTAACATGCATTTAACAATTAAAACTGGGAATTGGGACTGGTAGGAATGAGGATCAACAAACTCTTCGTATTGTCCAAATAAGAAAGCCTTGGATTTAGAGCGAATCATTATCATCCTTTTTGACGGCACACAAAGAGATCTTTGACAGAAGGAAATACTGATTTGTATAGAATTTTGGTGTTGAAAAGACATAGGTTTTACTTTTCATAAAGTGAGGAATTGTAACATTTGGACAGCCAGCATATAATTGTGTAATGTGGAGTTTGTGTATGACTTAGTCATAGTTATATCGTCTTGAAACATATTTATCTACCAATAAAGTTAATGGTTATTTATCAGTAAGTAGTAATTAGTAAATGCAGTCTTGACCCAGTAGAGTCGTGCTCCAGAAATTGGGCAAGGTAAATGTGAGGTTATCACCCTCTTTATGTTGCTTTTTCTTTCATTCTTCATTTACGTGGCTTGGGCTTGATGGTATGATTGCAATCAATACTGTATTTGCCCAATCTGTTCATTGCCACGTCGTGTGGTTACCACTCCTCATTTTTTGTAAAGGATGCGGGTACTGATTGATTGTTGGGGCATAGTTCGTAAAAACCATTGAACTCTCCCTTTATTGATTCTTTCAGGGATATAGCTAAACATCTTATCTTACCCTACAACAAAAAAATAAGTAGTCACGTGCTGTTCCAAAACGTATTGTCGTCTGCCACCAAGTGTTGCGGTTTTTTGGGGACAACGGGTTTATATACATGTTAAAGAGATGAGCGAGTATGCATCTTAAGGGAGGTCTTCAGCCATAGAAATATTTCAGCTAAAATTAACCCATCCTTCAATCACTCCACTATTTGAAATTTGGGAGCTTCGTACATTTTGTGAAAATTCTAGGAGAACCCTCCCCCTAAAGGCCTAATCAGTGATTTGTAAATGTGAAACCAAAGCGAAACAAAAAATCAAATATCAGATTTTGGCATAGTCTGTAATAAGTATGAGGATCCCCACATGGTCCCACAAGTAGAGCGGAGTGCTCTAAGACTGAAATCATGCAATAAGGACAAAACCGGATATATTTCAGTCATTAGCTCTCCGTATGGGACACTGAACACAAAGAAACCTGCTGTTTCTTCCTTCTGGGAATTTTCAATGCCATTACGTTGAAGTATCTTTTCTTGATTTTATTGCTTTGAGCCAGAAAGCATCGTGTGGCAGAGTGTAACATGAGCGATCTTTATCAGCACCCCCCCCCCCCACTGGCCTATATGGACCATCTGTCGTACCCTGCTTCTAAATGTAAACGAGTGAAAATTCAATCCAAGAGAGTAAAATCTGGGAAACCACTTCAAAATAAGTGCATTGTACTTTAAACCTACCGCATTCCCACGCCAAAGAGTAAAATCACTCCCAAAGGGTGGATTCCACTGTTTTCGTGTTGGTCCTTAGTTTAACTCTAAAAGTTGTGCCTTCATCAAAACGAGTGGAAGGAATCCACTCATTTTTGGGAGGGTTTTCACCTCTTTTTGGAGTGGAAATTGCTTACTTTAAGTACAAAACCACTAGTTGGATGGGGTTTACTGAGAGTTCGCTCTTTTGGGAGTGGAATTCACGCCTTATATTTCGGAGGGGAAAAAGGAAACGCAAGATTATTATTTTTTGGAGATATGAGAAGTAACAATATTATTCTGATTTTTAAACAAAGATCGCATGGGTATGTCATTAGTGTGTATTTCAATGAATATAGAACAATCTTTAACAATGATGACAAAGATGGTGGATTAGTGATAAAGTCATAAAACAATTGACAGTTTGGCCATTGTTCCCTTTTTTTGGCAGTAATTTGTAGAGTTGTGCCCAAGACTTGTAGTACCCTTACCATACCAGTACCAGATACCCGGTTACAAAATTGCGTACCAGTACCCGTACCCATAGTCTCGGACCGTACCCGTACCCATAACTTTCTCACATGCTGGACCAGGACCCGTACCAGACAACCCATGGTTAGGACCGTACCCTTACCCATGGTCTTGGACCCGGACCCGGACCTAGTATAGTACCCCGTACCCGTAACCCATAACCATATGGTCTTGGAACCCTGTACCATACCCCACGGTTTCGGCTCCCGTAAGATAACCATCGGTCCAGACCCGTATCAGTCCCATAACCATGGTCTTGTACATACCAGGTTCCATGTTGTGTGTTGCCCTACTCATTCCTGTACCCTATCTAAAATTTAAAAAAACAACAAACTAACTGGCCCGGTATTCTTTGTTTTAATGGATATTAATGGAGTTCTAATTTGTGTTTTAACTTTGATGTATTTTAAATGGCAAGCAGAGGTTTTTACCATCGGTGTCCCTAAAAAATAGTTTTTGCACTTGATGTTAAAACTCCCATCTGGAAGAACTAGCCGAGAATTAGATTTATATTGGTACAAAAAAAAAAATGAAATTTCAAATTTTGTACTTTTGAGCAATGAATGTGTTATATTAAAATAATCATAAGTAACCCTCTAATTTTACCTTTTGTTTTCACTTTCACCTTTGATACCTACCCTTTCTGTAGCCCATTACAACAAAACAAAATATTATCTTCTTGCTGCACCTTAATTTATATACACCAACGCTACTTTCAGTCTATCTACAGTTTTGCACATAATTATACAGATATACCATGGATATTATAAGTATACCTATGCAATACGATGTGGCACCCAGAGGTAATGCCTCAGTGCTCTTCTCGGTGGATCACTGATAGTGTCCTTTAAGTTTTGAAACTCTGCACTTATTATGACCAGGATATAATACTCAAAGGTCTGTACCCGTATCCAAAGACTCGTACCCATCCCCATGACACTGTACCCGAACCCGTAGCCGTACCCAATGGGTTTGTCGTAAGCGGGACCCGTACCCCTACCCGTACCCAGGGCTTTGGATCCTCAACTTACCCGTCCATGACTTTGTAACAAGTTGGACCCGTACCCATACCCGTACCCGTGGTCCTGGGACCCGGACCCGTACCCGTAACCCACTGTCCTCGGAAACCCGTACCCGTACCCATACCATGGTCTCGGCCCCGTAACCCATACCCTACCCTGCTCTGTCCTACCCACCTACACGTCTGGAGTTGCCCTATATTCATTTCACGTGTGCCCTAGATCATAATTTTCGAATACAAAGATCGCATGGGATTGTTTTTCATTTTCTAAATCTAACTCGGTTGGCTTTTAATTGGAAGTAAGATACTTTTAGTACAGACCAAAAAATTAAAATTGTTATTGTTATACCTTATACTGTTATGTTGTATTTTATATCTAATGATGTATGTTTTATACAAACAAGGGTATCAATCTCCAACGCGTCAATTTCTGACGAGGTGTGTTTGCTTATTATGGGATAAGTATGGCCTGGATCGTGCAAAAGGTTTCAAACGAACTTTTTATCTTTCAAGACCAATTCTAAAAGAAGACAAAGGATTAATTTATTGGTTTTGTGGTCCAGTGGGTCGCCAGAGGGGACAAGGGGGCCGTGCCCCCCCCCCCCCCATATATTTGATTTCGTCGGTTGGGATGGGGGGAAAGGCCCGTCGGTTCAATGAGAAATAAGGTCACGGCGCTTGCAGGTCGGATTGCCGGTAAAAGTATAGGTTAACGTTTCAGTGTCAGCGTGCGACAAGTATAAATTTAAAAAATCGTGCAAAATTTAGCCCTCAGAAAAACATTTAAAACATCAAACACCCAGAACGTTTCGAGGGCTTTGCCTCCTGGACCCCCACCGGGAACTTTGACCTGGACCCAATTTAGGGCCTATTAAAGCGGGTCCTCGGGCCCCACCTGTGTTCTAGCGGTTCAGATGCGACACTGGCACCCCATCAGAATCCTAGCTACGCCACTGTTGTGGTCGCAGGTGAATTTGAATTGCTCTTGTACTAAATGTTTTTAGTTCGTGAAATCCAGTTTAGTTTTTTAGAAAAAAAAAAAACATGTATAGATGTTATCTACCTTCTTAAAAAAACCCTGCTATTGAAACTGCAATTCAAAATTCCAAACAATTATAAAATTAGTTCTACATCAAGTGGACCTTTAAAGAAATTAAATTCATACAACAAACAAAATCATCAAGCTTTTCAATGGTGTGTAAAATGGTTCTGAGAATGCTACAACCCTTGCGGCTTTACGACCGCCCATCACTTTTGACCTTAATTCAAATGAAACGGCAATTAGTCGTCTGTTATCACACCTAATTTTGGCGCCCTCTGATGAGGTTCGAATCACTGCAAGATTCGGGGTTCTTGAAAGCCAAAACTAGGCGAAAACAGTTTCGAAATGTATGCCAATTCGGACCAGTCGACTCAACGGGAATTCAGAGTCTACTATTGGTTAAGACATAAATCACACAGATTATATTCTACTTATGTAAGTATTTCCAACCTATACACTTTGTAAAACAAATCCCAAAAAGTAACTCACCGACCCTGAAGTAGGACACTTCAGGTGAAAAATTTATATCTGGTATCTAGCGGGTTTACAATATCCCCCATTTGATAGAGGGGGTTCAACTGCAGCACGTAACCATTTTGAATTTTTAAAAATCTACGGTTGGCGGAGATATTCCAATTTAGTTACTCTACATTGAAAGCAATGGGAGAACATGTGTCAAAGGTCAAATCTTTTATTTTCTTTATTTTCTTATGGCACCCTCAAAATAGCATCTTTTGTACATAATAAAAAAAAAATTATATCTTAAAAACCTATACAAGCTACAGACTAGAAAAATTTCAGATATCTTCCTAGATATAGACAGCTTTTAAAAAATATCATATAAAGAAACATCTATCTTTAGATATATGAACCAATTTGCTAGGACATTATTAAAAACATGGGTAATGTCATGATTCTTTAAGCATTTTGTAGAAATTAACAATACCGGGTATCTCAATCTCTGTACACGGTAGAAAATACCTGATGCAAGTCTCTAGTAATGAATATTAGTTTCGCACTCTCTCCTTTGCTGGATTTTAATACGAATTGCATTTTTCCTAAAAATACGAAAAATATAAATTTTCCAAAATGCTGTCTATATCAGGTAAAGTATTGGATGCATATAAAACTTGTACGTGCGCTATAACCATTAATGAACTATAGCTATTTCAGGAAATAGCCCCATCAAAGAGCACTTTTGATAGACTAATTTGCATAGTTTCTTAAAAAAGTTGTGTCTCTGTACTATGATAACACCCTGGCCTAAACTTATTGGACTGCAGACCAGAATTTCATAAAACTTTAGTAAGTTCATTTGTGTGTGTTATAACCCTAATGAAATATTAGCTATTTCCCTCCTCCCCATCCCCTCCCCCGTCGCAACGCCACAAAAAAATAGGGCGGTAGGGACTAATTACACGTGTCAGTGAAATTTAAAAATCAATTGCAAACTGTCTCCAAAATCCTGACTATGCCACTTGTGGAACACTCCCTTACTTGAGTGTTGGTGTGTGTGTGTGGGGGGGGGGGAGAGCTCCTTCGCAACAGATGCCTATGTTTAATAATACAAAATACAAGTAGTAATAAACTAGAACAATATTTTTTTTCTTGTATGCCTACTAAATTATTCAATGGATTATTGCACCCAACGTGAAGTTTAAGCTGTGCATGAAGAATGAACTCAAAAGGGTCTTTCTGGAACATCGTTTGGGGTTGCAACACTCGTAAAAATACAAGATAAACTGGGATTTTGTACCGACATGGCAGTCAAGACAATAGCTTCGTTCACCATTACTAACATAATTTGATACTTAACGTATTACGTAATACTCCTTCACAACTCATACTCATTAGGTATTTTTAATTTATTGAAAGCGAAAGCTACTTCTTCAAACCCCTAGAAAGTGGAAAAAAATTATTGAAAACCTAAACCGGACGGCGTTGCGTCATTGTCAACTCAAAAGTTGTCAATCACAGGCGTAGGGCAGTTTGTCAGCATGCAAATGGCGAAGATTTTTCCACTTCCATTTCCTTTTAATTTCCCGCGCGAGATTTTTGCACCGAATTACTTCGGGGAAAAAATATGTTTTCTTTCATATGTAGAATTTACTAACTGACATATTGCAAAGATATACTTCGTACTGAAAAAGACTGCTAAAAAATCCATAGCTTCTTGGTCAACACGTATTTTGGAAATATCAAATATGGCTGAGAAGCTGATCAACTGAACTTCTCGAAAATCCAATCTGGGAAGCGATCCCCGCCCATCAGCAGCGAGCGGATGCCACTTTTCAGTCATAAACTATATTTCGGATATTTTACGGAGACTACGAAAGTGGTGCCGATGGCAAGTCTATTTAGCGTGTATTTTCAACGTAACCGGCACAGTTGGCAGCAGAAAAGAGGAAACTTCTTGAATCACCCACGATGGATAGTCGCCCTCAAGAAAACGTTGACCACGTTTCTCTAAACGTTCGAAATTGGATAGAAAGATCATGCAATCTATATTTGCAGGATCTGATTCTGTCGCAGCATTATTTGCTACATGCTTTCTTTGGGAAAAACTCAAAATATTCCAAGAGTTGGTGAGACCACGCACAAGTCTGTGTGCAGCGATTTCGGTCACCGATTACTTAACGGGAGATTGACTGCCTACCTTAAATTCGTCAAGTTCAAACGATACATGGTATTTTTACATCATGGCACTTTACGCGAACACACCCAGATTAAAGTTGCAGTAAAACCTATTTACAATATAATGTTTACATGTGGAAAATCAGTGCAATCCTCTTCTTCTCTTCATGACCTAATTCTCTTTTTCTATCGTAGCTTCACATAATTTTTCATTTTGGCTTATAAAATTGCATTACATGCCCACGACCAAGACTTGCTACAAGCCTTTGAGATGTTATCGACGTGTGCCTGATAGATCGTAATCTCTAAACATGTCTATAGAAATTAACAAAGTCATGAATGTCTTTTAACATCTGCCAGAGTACACAGGTGCAAAGATGAATGCGCAAGTGACGCCACTTTCCGGCGAGTAGCAATGTATCTAATGTATATTTCCCAAAATTTAAGCATTTGTTTTTTTAAAAGCAGTATTAGCACATTTTTTTGAAGGGCGCCCCCAATTTTTCAAAATTTGGAGATTTTTTTAACGGTTGTTGCATTGGTACTGGCAGTACTAATACTGTGAATGGTTAAGCTCGAAATTCTATGTGTCACAATCGAAGGAATTTTGTACTACATGTAGAATAATTATTATCGGGATCCCCCGATAATAATTCAACGGGCTTGCTGGAAACGGCCTTCCAATGTGAAATATCCGGGAAATTAGCGCCATGTACGTGTCTACGCCATCCATTAGTTTTTTTTTAAATGTTCGGGCCATGTCAAGTTAGAGGTTATCGTCTCGAGGTGGCACTATTTCAATCATGGACGGACTAAACGTAGCTTTCCACCTCTGCGTAAGTCCAATCGGATCCCAATTCCCTTAATTACAAATCGCTTATTTTGTGATACATACGCATTTTTCGTTTCCAGGTAGAGTTTTCCTAGACAATACCAACGTAACTGTGGCAAAAATATCAAATTTTGAAAATTGGGTACGCTCTTCAAAAAATGGTGCCAATATTGCTTTAAATAATTGAAGGTGAGTCTAGTGAGGATCCCATTTCCGTATTCTTTGCTGAACTGAACTCTTAGGAGAGCAGTACACTCATAAATCTGTACAATTGATTCTTTCATGGCTGTATGATGTTTGTGCAGTTAGCGCTTGACGGAATAATTGGCAATACCTCATTTGCATCCTTGGGAACTTCTAGATGAAACGTCTACCAGAACAGTAACTTTGGGATCATTTTAATAATTCATAGGTTATAATGAGTTCTTTTGTTATTTAAATAATTCATAGCATATCCTTTACGGAATAAACCTCAATACAAAGGGATACGTTTGGGAGACACGAAATGTCCCCTACCCGTACTATGAGTGAATACCAAACCAAATATCTCCCTAATGTATGATATATAACTAACTCAAAGGACCGCACACATGATAGCGGGTCTGATCGCCGATTAAAACAACAGGAAATTGCTTTTCGCCTAAGTCAATATGGCGGTAACAATGCATACACCTGCTGTTGCACATATTCCACACGATGTTTCTATTGTTATACAAATTTTCCTTTAACTTGTACAAAAAGGTGAAGCCACATTGTGCAGGGCCAATGCAACTCCTGTGGTTTCAATTGCGGCTATTCAACGGTGTGGCAGCCCGCTATCCATATGTAGAGGTTAGGATATAACTCTAACAAGCATGTTAGGAGGAATTTCAATATTCATTAAAAAAAAAAAAAAATTTTTTATTTAAATTAATTACTATTCATATCTTTGTTATTTTAGAGGATTACCCTTAATTTTGCGTCAATAATATGCATAATCCTTTTGTTATCCAAACGGAATAAACCGCAATACAAGGGGATCCGCAGGGGGAAATGAAATTTCTCCCTACATCGTTATAAGTGAATGACAAAAGAGATTCCCCAATGCACCTACATAGTGTTGTAATATTATTAATCAAAGCCCCTACAAGTACCACAATTTGAAAAATAATGCCACCTTAGATGTTTTTCAAGATAAATGATAAAAAATATTTTTAACTGGCAGTATTTCTTGACCAAACCTTGTATAATTGTTTAAATAATGGTCCTTAATTTGGTGTTTAGTATATTATAAAACAACTTATTTTTCGAAGGTGAAATCTTTAAGCACTTTTAAATGCGTCAAAAGCGCTCAAAATGTAACAAACTGTTTTCCACGACCCTGCTTCCACAGCATACATTTTGTACCTCATTTTGATGTTTATATCTGCTCTGAAAGGGCCAATTTACATGATCTTTATCACAAATTAAACATTTGGTACATTCTTGTATGTTTGTGGGGGCAGTAACTACACATCAATTTGCCATAGGTTTGTACAGTGATGGCGCGCAGTGCGGTATGATGAATTGCTTCTTTTCAGTCATAAGGGTACTTTTACTTTTTTTTTCTGAGTATATGACTTACTTTTGGTTTCAAATGTCTATGAACTACATAAGCATTTGCTAATTTATATTTTAAAATCACACTCCTGTTGCCTAAACAGAATAAGAACAGTAGGTCTTGTTATGCAATAACTTGCGTTGGGTATTACAGACAGGAGGAGAACAAGATGGTGGATTGTTATACCACAAATTTTGTCATTGAGTATATACAACATCATCACCACCGCAACAGGGACAACAAATGTCATTGTACCCCTGCCCCAAGATAGGATTCTCATGACGACTACCGGGTAAAGTTACTCTCTGATGGCATAGGCTGCTGTTTGATCAATACTTAGGGAGCAACCAAACCGGTTTCCGTCCAGGCCGTGTTGTGGCGCAGCAGACACAGCATTCTTCGATGGGGCGATCTGGAGGGATCAACAACACTCCACCCTCCCTCCTCCTTCCTTTCCGCGTAATTCCTCTACTTTCCTACATCATTTAAGTTCCCTTATCTTACGTATTCCCTTTTGCTAGATCGCTTCCTTTGCCACCTTTTGGCATCACTTTTTGGCACTACTTAAGGATATGAATTTGCGCTAATAATGCCTTCTAGATCTTTAACCCTCACGCCCCAACTAAGTTGAACAGGCATAGCCTCCAGCCCAAAAGACATTGGTCTTATAATCAGTGTGCCCAAGACAGAGTACATGACTTCAAATTGTCATCCTCATCCAACACATCACTACAGCCACTAGATCCTTTTACCATAGTTCCGATAATTGGGTTTATGGTTGCATCTAGTGCACGTGATCTAAAAAGCCGTCAGGCACTTTCTGAAAGTTTGTAGAGTTATGGATAAACTCATCCATACTATAACCACCAAAGCGAGCTGTTTAAACACAACATGTGTCACAGTTCTTCTATATGAAGCGAGTCTTGGGTCATCACAAAAAGATATGGAAAGCAACTTAAATGCATTGTAATCTCTTGCTACCGCAATGCTAATATCAAGGACGCACTTATCACGTAAAACCCCCTATTTGGTCACCATTTACACCATGAACAGCACAAAGCCTCTTATGAAGTTGTGTAAGAACTCGTCAGTCTTAAGTTGTCTTAGGCATATACTCTATGCCAGATAACGATCCAGCCCTTAAACTTGACCCTCATTAATAGACCACCAATGATAAAAAGAGACCCAGGTCGGCAACTTAAGTCATTTCTATCATATGTGCGTCACCTGTTTTGGGGCAGAGTAAACTATGTTGCAACCAGACCAATTACAACTTCAACCAGGACGTTGGCAATTGGAAGAAGCTTCAGTCACATGCTCCGCAGCCGAAACGATGATGATCATGATGGTGCCTAAGGGGGTTCCTCGTGATCCCATCTAATTTTTTGTATTTTTTTATGGAAAGAAGCGACATCGATACGGTACACAAGTAAAAAGTGAGTTCGAAATATTTTGCCACGAGTTAGTGAGAAATCGCCAAAAAAAACAAAAATCACGGTACCATGGAACCCCCCTTAGGGCACTTCTTAAACTACGCGTTTTAATTGGGTGTGGTAAGGCTATTTATAATATACTAAGTAATAATACTATGTAAATAACGAATAATAAGTCTAACAGTGGATATAGGGGAAAGCGAAATTTTGAGTTTCATAGAGTTATAAGAGTTCTTTTTATTAATTAATATCATCTCTTTGTTATTCTAGGGGATGATCCTTCATTTGCTAAATTAATTTTATTATCCTTGTTATACAAAGGGATACCGTTAGGAGGGAAACGAGTTCGCCCCCTAATTAACGTTCGTTGTATAACCATGGCTCAGTTTCTGTACGGCCTGAAAATCGATTTATTGCAACCCACCTGGTGATAATTTTCCAATATATAACCTTAAAGGGTGTCTCCCTGACTCGGATATTAGGTATGTTTCCGCCTCGAACTGTTGCACATTAACGCGTACTATTAAAAGCGCCAGCCATTGTTTTTATGAAAAAATGCTATTTGTATTTTCAGATAGTGGGGAAATCTTTATCACAGATAAGAGAAAATAAAGTTTTACCTTCCTGAAGTGGTGCTTAAAACATTTAAGGTCCAAATGTAGGCATGTTTTGTTAAAGGTACTAAAATTGCCAAATGATTGGGGTAAGAATAAGAGTAATATTTTGATTGCAGACATATCACATAACTCATGATGGAGGCGGTTATACCCACTCCGGTCCGGGGGACATAAATCAAGAAGAAAAAACACCCCGACCATTCTTTTCCGACACTAATAAGAACCATAGGAAAACTATTGATATTAAATTTTTCCGCAATTTTCTCTAGTACTTCTAGACAATTGCAGACCACTCACTACAGTTGACGCTGGCAAAGAAGATGATCTCGGCAGTTGAGAGGGAGAAAGTGCTGGGTGGTACAAGTAAGAAAACAAAGATAGCACCTTGTGTCTTGAAAGAATGGTAGGTCACCAATATTTAAAATGTTCCTTCTACATATAGACAACTTTTTCATCTGCATAAGCATATTTGTATTTTTAACTGGGAGGAAAACACAATGACTGTCACTGAGTAGTCCTTAAATAACAGTCCACACCCATTATTATGATTGATTGTATCAGGTTGATTATGAAGCTGTTGTCTACTATGGACTACCGGGTGTCTCAAAAAAAAGGAAACCCTCCAAGCGCCTCTTGTCACGAAGAGAAAAAAGGTAAACCATACATATTAATACACATCTGAAAAAAGTGAAGCATTTCATTAGGTTTCATACACCGAAAAGATCTTTCAAATAAATTAGGATGCATATTGACTGCGTTATGGCCGATTGAAAATTTTGACCACTTTTTCATTATCCCCGGATTGTTACTCTTTCGTTAGTCTTTAACACAATACACATTTATCCAAGCTCATTCAGGTTGTTCATGGTTCTTGTTTTTGCGACAAAGGTCAGTTTGATATTGAAGGTTGTATCAATTATTAGGAAATTCAAGATCTTGCTCATTTTTCTTCACTGCACGCTCTGCACTATGGGAAGTTGGGTGCTCTAACCCGGATGCAGGCTGGAGTTCTCTTCTCCAAATCCACAATCGAATTCTAATCATTCTGTTCAGTCGGATGCTTGCAAAGGCACGGTTATTCTGTGAGAAGATCCCCAGAATTGACTCCGCTAGACTTCGCCTAGGGAACATTTTAAACAGGAACCACCAGAAATTCGCGAATGAATAAACCGCTGCCTTTGAAGGCATCCGACGGACAAGAATGATTAGAAAAGTCAATATTTTTGAAATGGAAAAGAGAGCGCAACCTGCATCCGTCTTCGGTCTAGAGGCAGCAAAGTGGGGGTGGGGGTGGGGGGGAGGGGGGCAGCGGG
>JAMKCH010026784.1:0-29675 GCA_023653785.1 Ophioderma brevispina
AACAGTAAAAACTACAAAAAAATGTCACAAATAGAATACAATCGTTTTAGTCATTATATGCAGTTTAAAAAGGAATGTTTTGAGTCCAGACTTGAAATGATGAACAGAATATTGATTGTCGAAGACAGCATTAAAGAGTTTCCATGAAAGTTTTTGTGGCGATAGCAGAACAAACACGATCTCCAAGTGAAGACATGGTACGTGGAACTGCTTGAGTACAGATTTGTCAGCTGACCTTAGAAAACGTGCATGAGTATATGGTAAAAGGAGACATTTAAGTAAAAGAGTGCCCATATTGTTCATGATCTCCTTTTCCAGGTCATAAGTCAATGTTTTTGTATGAATTCTTTCCACGGACAGGTAACCAATGTAGAGACTTGAGAATAGGTGTGATGTGATCATATTTCCGAGTCTTTGTTAAAACACGTGGCAGCATAGTTTCTGTACAAGCTGAAGTTTTTTGAGTTGTTGTTCAGTTTTATACATTTAATCAGGGCATTTCCTATTGTCCAAGCGTATGTTACAAAGGCATGTATTAGAATATCGCAGATTTCTTGAGAGAAGTTTTCTTATGCTACTGATGTTTCTGATTTGAAAATATGCAGATTGGCACACGACTTTTTTAATGATGGTTGTCCATTGACAACGTGTATCAAGATGTATCCCAAATTACGAACAGTTGGTAGAAGCAGTGGGTTGAAGAGCCAATCGTTAATACCTTCTGTTAGGATCTTGTTTTTGAGAGTTTTTGGAGACACAATAAGGAGTTCAGTTTTATCACATTTTTTTTTGTTTTTTTACCCAGTTTTTTATAAATCTGTTGAGTGATGACCATCCATGACGAATATATATTTCTAGAAGCACTTCGTGTTTTTAAAAACATATTTTCTTCTTTGGCTTCCTCTACCTTCTGACTGTAACGATCTGGTTAACTCACAGTTTCAACACAGCTTAAGAGCTCTAATTCAGTATGGAAGACGCCAGCCCTCTATTACAACATTATTTTCTGGTACGTCCAAGCACAAAAGAAAATGACAGATACACTATTTTCCAGATAATTATCCCTCGTCAATTATGTGATCATCGGCGTCTGTCTGTGCCTCTTTGTAACCTTAAGGACACTACTGTTGTTTGCTCAAATGAAACATTTTTCACCTTTTTTCAATCAACGGTCAAAGTTAAGGTCCATGGCCGCGATCGCTACTAGCATCGTCCCCAGGAGTCCAGATTTTACCGAACGTGGCCAAAATTTTTGGTATCAGAGAAGCTACTCTTTTTCTCATTTACACTGTGACATTTTAGGGATAAAGGCCGTTTGGTTTGGAAATTATGAGTGAAATTGTGCCCCTATTTGGTCGACCAATATTTCATTACACAGACGCCTATGGGGCGTACAAAATCAGTTTTAGCTCTTACATCACAACGGCCTGGAAATATCGGCGCGAACTTCCCATATGGGGTTTTTGGCCGTGAATGCCAATCTCTCAAGATGAAAATTTCCATATACCTTAAATCGGGGCCATCCTCCTTTAATCTTTTATGAGTTTTCATAGGTAAATGTGATTAAAATTAGCAAATTAAACGCCACTGAGCCAATCTTAAATGTGCAACGAGATATTCACATAGTTTTGATTTTTACCGCTGCTGTAAGCTTTTTCCATCAAAAAGTCCCCATCTGAAATGATAAGGCTGAGATAAATTTTCTTTGGTACTAAAATTGTAAATTTCTAATTTCGTGTAGGAACAAATACAATATTTCAGCCTGTTTTTAATTACATTGAAATATAAGCAATTCAAATCACCTTTTTTTTTCTCGCTATATTTAGACATTTCTATAGCATGATACCAAGTAGAAATCTATTGAGTGTCTAATCTATTTGAAATTACTATATGACAATATTTGGGTGCCTCAAATCCTCTCGTTGCAACCTTTAAGGTGATTGGTTAATCATCCCTCAATAACGAATGTTTATTTCTAACGTTTCTACTATGCTGCTAACTTTAACCTTACCGTGCTCATATTAAAAAAATGGTTAATTGTGGCTTTAAGGGGGGGGAGGTTAACCCGCTTTTAAGTGTGAACTTCGATGCCGCTTTAGACAAAATTCTCAAAATTTTGGGGCCGCTTTCCGTCACCAACTTTTAAAATTATTTTAAAGTGAGGCTGACTTTATTTCAATATTGAAGAATCATAAAATTTGATGCATTCGTTCTCGAGGAATAAATTCCTTTAAAGTAATGTTACTAAGATATCTCAGTTTGAGGCACAACCAAATACATAATAACATCCATAACCTGCTATTTTCAATTACATTAATTGTGTAGCAAAATTATATAAATAATTATGTAACAACATTTTTAACCTAAACTAACCTAGCCAAATTTAGTACTCATAACCATTTTAAACCCTTAAATATCACAGCTTGGATTTTTTTACCTAAAAGTGTAAGTAATATCGCCACCTTTAAGCCCCAGTGTTTGCATACGCTACTTCACTTTGATCACGTATCTCCGAAACGTATGTCCGATTCAAATGAAAACATTTAATGGATTACCATTCTCCAAAATTGGGAAACAATGGCCATTGTTTTTCATTTGTTTGTATTGCCATGTTTTTGGCCAATCTCACGGGTTAGCCCTCCCCCCCCCCCTAATATTTTCCAATTTCAGTTCCTTTTTCTTGATGTGACGTTTACCTGGTTTGTTCAACTGCACTTGTTTAGGATAGACTACGTAAGAAAAGCATTATTCATGCAGCAACAATGTGGACAGCCGGAAAATCTTGTCCCCAAGTGATCATCCCGTACCATCAGTCACCGGTCATCACAATCATTCTGAATGGGCATGAGTGAGAAATATTTACTAGCGGGAAAAACCCCTAAGGCCAAGCGATAACTATCTGTATAATTTATCTGACGCATAAAGGCATCTGTCATGATTCATAATAAATTGATTATAATCATGTATGTTACTTCTGGTCAAGTACGTTCACCCTGAAATGGATATAGTGGTTTTTGCCCAACACTATAGCTAATGTCCAGCCGATCAGACTGCAGAGAGACTATCTCTATGTCAATTCATAAATTCATAGCGTGCCTGGGAATTCCTTGATGCTATTCATGACTCCAAAATTAACCATCAGTGCAAAAGTTTTATATTGAAGAATGGGAATCGTAAAATTGAATGCGAAAACCGGCAATCACCTTCCTGATCGTAGAACCTTGTTCTGTTTTGATACAATTAATTGGAGTCGACTCTTGGCCGTGAAGAATAGGTGAAACTGCTTTTAATACCAGTTTAAAAATTGCTCGCTTGTAAATAGAACATGTTATGACACAATATATTCTGGTCGTGCTATAAACTTTATCACGAATAATATACATATGGAGTGGTTTCATGAGAGAACGGAATAATTCCAACCATACAACGAATTAAAAACATTTTTGTCTGACCATGCGCTATTTGAAATTCGCGCTAGTGTATGGATATGTATTTGGTGTTATGCGATACGGACGGCACAGTAGCTGTCATACACCTTCACACATGTTGCTTTCATTCTAATGTGTATTTCCATGCATGTATAATGCAAACGTGCCGGTGTAAAGAATGTGAGTGTCCCCCTGCATGAGAGAATGTCCTGGCTACCATAGCAACATGTACGGACTAAACCGTGACCTGTATACCAATGCCATTTGGGTACAGTGCTGAACAAACGATGCATACGCACTCAAATGGCGAACGCATAGGACAGATGGTGAAGGACCGGTAGTTTTGACAAATTTGTGGCAGGAGATATTAGTCCTCGTGTCGCACAGTCCGGGAACCTGGTGAACAATAGGCAATCATTCAGTTGACTCTTCACGCACATTACGTTTCAACGCTTTATTCCGTTGTCGTCTATGGGGCCCGGACTATGATCCCTGGGCCCCTGGGGTGGCCCCCCCCTGACTAATTATTACTTTCACACCCGGGGGTCGTATCGCATACACGTTATAACACTAGCGCGATTTTTTAAATAGCACATGGTCAACTAGATGGCTATAATTAATTGTTAGGGGGGTTAACTATAATTCCCGTTTTTCATTAAACCACTCTGATAGTGTTCTAATTTTTTATAGTTGTATATAGACCTATGGGGCGTAGACCAAATAACAAGCTGCATAACAAAATTCCGTAGTCCCCCCTTCAAGGGATAAGACAAAACCCGGTGGTAAATTATTGATAAATTATTAACAGGACATAACCGCACTTTGCCCAAAATAAACAACTTGTGCACAATTCCATTAAAAATGAATAAAACTGTCACAAATCAAGTTTGTTCTTGTATACATTGACCAATGGATATGTGTAGAGACCTTTAGCAAACCATTAACTAAAGATATTACAATGGGCCCGGGTATGCGGAAGCCTTGTTATAGCCAGATGTTATCACCTCACGATTTCAAGTTGAGTAAAAATACCCCGTCCTCTTCACAAGACTGACCATGTTTCCAATATGATATAGGTCGTTGACCCTAAGTTTTCTTCTGAAAACTCTGTAAATTGAATTATCATTGAAGTTAAGCAATAAGTTGGGATTTTATTTAATTCTGCACAAAGTTGTCAGGTCAAACGCTTGCCCGCAAATCTTGATGATGTTTGTTTGTTTATTCCTTTTCGAATAAATGATAAAAACATGGACCAAAGTTAATTGACCACGCATATAGAGCTCAATATTTATGTTTATTGCATCAAATCAGTATAAGTTTTTGCGTTGACGTCATTAAAAAGACTTCGTCTAAATCGGAGAGGTGATAACACATAAATCTTTTCAACCGCGAGACAAACACAATGGTCCCAGCCATCCCAAAGAAAAGGAATCTGAAGTGTTTTTCTACACCGGACCGGTAATGATTATCTTTAGCTCCATGTTTGCTGAAGTCTAGCGATCTATTGGTCACTGATATTGGGGAAATAAATTGACGTGACATTTTTATTCATTTGTCAAGGGAATAATGGTTTTGCCAAGTTTTTATTTGGGACAACAGACCGGTTATATGATTTTGGATATTTATTATGAATTTTACACTTTGGTTTGCCCTCCTCCCCTGAATGGGGACTACGAACAACCCCAAAAAACGCAAAAAAGAAAAAACTTAAAAAAAAAAAAAGAGCATGTCCGCACTGTTTAATATGTTTAATATATGCTGTTGTACGGTTCTCCGTTAAATCTGACTAATTTAGACCGTTACTAAAGTTAAAACCAATTGGGCGTATACCCTTCACCATGGAATGGTAAGTGGTTCTCTTTGAACAAAGTTTTTTGAAGTGTTGGGGAGTGAAGTGCGTGGATATTTAGGAGGTACCATTAAGGTAAGATATTTGAAGGTCCAATCATTCATCTGGCTGCATCATCACAAAGTGACCGTGTCTGTCCATTGATGTAAATAACTCCACGGTCTGTCAAGGCCAATCCTTGGCTTACGTAACAGCACCCTACGTTGAGTGATGATAACACAAATCTCAGAAAGCTGTAGGCTGCTGTTCGGGAGACAAACTACTTCGAACCACTACCAATAGAAACCATTCCCCATGCAGACTCGCTATTTGGCCATTTTAAGTGAACATTCAGCATTCGGTTTCAATTGGACCTTAAAAAAAAATGACTTACTAATAAATTTTGAAACAATCATTTCAAACATTGACCAGAACTAAACAGGTCTATTTGAAACTTATCTTGGTGAACGTTGATAATGGTTTTAAAACAGGTCGCGTGCGGCTTGCGGCTTGTGGCCCCTTTAAGGTCAAGCTTGTGCTCCAAATAGGCCTGATAGACAATAATGGACGTTATAGAGTTGCTTTGGTGCTTAGTGGGGCTACTTGTCCTTAAATTTCCACTATTTTAAAATGACTAAATCTATCATTCATGTTTTGTCTGCCATATAAGGTCTACAATCCCAAAAGTTACAAACATAAAAACGACGGTGTCTTCAGAATCATTCAGAATAGGATTTTGGGTTTTTGGTACCAATCACCTTTCGGTGCGCATATTTAGAAAATGTCGGGTTCAACTAATTTCATTTCACTAAGTATTCAGTGTAATATGCGAATATAATGCATATCACTCTTCTGAGCCTGTAGGCGAAGAATTTTAGTTTAACGTGGAATTTTCCTGGGAACAGCTGAAAATGTAGGATTGGTGCATAAATGTTTCTAGAATAACCTACTTAGTCCCCTAAAATCCTCTTTGTGGCTTTTCAGAAATAAGGGGGGGCAACGTTTGTACAAAAAGGTGTAAAATTAACAAAATCATTAGAATTTTCCTTAAATGTGTTCCAACATTTTTTGTCATGTCCCAAGGATCAATCAAAGGTATAGTTTGCCCCTATCTACCACCGGTAGTGTATAAGTACTACAGACCTAATCATTCAAGGGTCACCTGGGGTAAATATTTCCAAAATGATCCAATTTCATTGAAACCAGATTCAAATTGCTCGTAGAGTCCCATATTAAAACAGAAAATGTTTCATTCAAATCACCTTACATGGATTCAATATTGACATATAAGAGCAGAAAGCGTTGACCCCCATAGAGCCTGTAAAACCATCACACTTGCCCTGTATTTTCAAGTATGACCATAACCTTTTAAATATGTCATTTGGTGGTCATGTACAACTAGATGAAGACTTTGACACATCGTTCAGAAGAATCCGACCATTCTGAAATTTACCCCCAGTATGACCTTGAGCCTTTTTTACCATTAGTTATTAAACTACATAGCCATAGATAGGGCCAAATATACCTTTTTTAAGCCTTTGGACTGACAAAAATGTTGGAACACATTTTAATGGACATAAAATATTTCGTAATTTTTACCCCTGTACACACTTTTCCCCCGTATTTCTGAAATGCACAAAGAGGCTTTTTTGGGGACTTTTAGTATATTACTATCCACATTTCTGCACCCACTTTTCTGCATTTTTCCAGCTTGTTCCCAGAAATTTCCACCTTTCCATGTTTATTTTTATTAATACTCTTGGCCTACTTCTGGCTATATTTAACATTTCGCCATTTTTTGTTTATTTTTGAAATATTTTACTCATTTCGAATTTACCCATTGCTGCTAGTGGTACGTATCATTCTGTAATCTGACCAAACGGCTAACTGACGCTTGTACGGGAATCTATGTATGCTTTGAGAGATGACAAACCAACCATTGCGTAGGATAACGGTTGACAGTGTCAAATCCGTGAGTGGGAAATTGTGGTACTAAAATTCTTTCCTCATCCAATGCCATGGAGCGCAGGAAACTACTTTCAGGATATTATCAGACTTTGAATAAAATGAATTGGGTTATGCCTGAGTATAATCTCAGGCCCTTGAGCCTTACAGGCCCTTAATCCTTACATGGCCAGTAATCCAACTAAAAACATTTTAAAGCTTGTAAAGCGGCACTGGCACATTTTCACAAAATATGAGATTTCTTTCTTTCTTGATCGCAAAGAATAGTCTAGGCCATTGGGTAGAATGAGATATAGTTTACATATAAAAATAACATACCCAAAAAAGATAGGGACATCAATAAGAGGCTAAGACATCCAGGTATTTAAAATCACAAATTGTCCTATTACAAACTGAATATCATAGACTGTACTCCATTGATATTAAACCACAAGGTCACAGATCGTCAAACAGGGTTCATCCCATGGGAATCAGGCTTCGGCGTGTTGTTTGCTCGTATTAAACCCATTTCTGTCGTCTGTTGAATAATTGTCGCCGGCGACATTTATTATAAAATCCGTTCGTTTACCCAAAAGGCCGCTGATTTGGTCTTAAACATTCAGGTGAGCTATGCTATAAAAGCTGTACACCATGCAAACTATTAATGTTGAAAAAATCGTGGAGGGCGTACTATTTTTTAAATTACAGCCAGTGTCCCCTTTAATTGCTCTCTTCTTCTACAAAAGTAAGTGTGCATAAACTCCGAACCTTTCACAATGATCTCTTACGATGCATGGTAACATCGGATTTTTTTAAATCATTATCAATCTGGGGCTAATAATTCGACGTTATTGTGGTAAATGAATTCTCAAGCTCCTATAGAATAATAGAGATAGTAAATAAAAGCTAGAGGCCGACGGCCATCTTGAGCCAATGATCTTATTGGCGGGCGCTTAAATGTACCGCCCAAGCCCATTATACGTAAACTTACAGCATGGTTATTTCGGGTGCCAGGCGACGCTATTTTAATGATCCTGTGACATCCAAGAACAATCGTCACTGTGGTTTGTTCGGAAGTTTACCCGTCGCAAAAGATCGCCTACGAATTTTTTTTGCAGATTTTCAATATGGCTTCCAAACTAGCGTGGGCTAATAGTATGTTCGTAGTTGTTTATGACGTGTGTGATATTTTTAGCAGAGTATTGGTTGCACAGTTTAATTTTTTATTTAATATGGAACTTTGAACTCCCGGGTAGGTGCCAACTCGCTCCTTTTTATTATTGGTAATCAGCGAAAATAAAGCGTGTTTCCGTGCTCATTCCGAAAGACTTTAACCGGGAACAGCCAAAGGCCTAAAACTTGCCTTAAGGTTAAACCATCTCAGGTGAATAGAATGTGGAACTGGGGGTTTAGATGTCATACGGGATTGTGTACTTGTAACGCGAAACGGGCGGATCTACAAAACAAAATAATTTAACATTCCAAGTCCAAGCTTATACGCCTGCACAGCGGATCTGAACTCAATTGCCCCTTTATGATCTCTTTAGGACGTCAATCATACAACCCCGTTGAGTATTTGCAGAATGCATGTATGAAGGGAAGGAAATAAAAGAGAAAAAGACAAAAAATGAAAAGAGACAAGACACAAGAAACAGAAAACAGGCAGAATAAAACTCCAAAAGAATGAAGGGGAGATGGACACAAAGAGTGAGGAGAAAGAGGAATAGGACAGCGATTGTTTACCGCTTTAGCTTCTGAGAATAGCTCATCAGGAAAATTGGGCGCCTCAAGCTCTTATCCACTGACAGACAACGTTTAAAAATAAAGTGAAATAAAAAATAAGAACCCTGGTTAAGAGAGAGAAAGAACTTCACAAGTGTGATATAAACTCCGACTGATAGAAGAGAGGGTTAAGAGCACTTCACCTCGTATTTACAGGGCAGACCACATCAGTCATCCGCCATTAAGACAGCTTTTAGGACTAGGATGTGATTGTTAAGCACTTGTTGAATTTTCTCTGTTTTTCTTTTTTTGCACTTGAGTGCTGAGCATTAGGCGTTTAAGATGCTAATTGTTACGGAAGGAGTAATGTCGTGCCCCATTTATGATGCCGTGATTTAAATCCTTTCCTCATCATAGTTTATTTTGTGTAACTGAATAACTACATAAGGAAAGGGTGCATAATAGCTCACAATTTATATTCATGTCTCCTTATTCCCACGTTCCCAATGACTTGTCCGAGTTTTATAGAAGGGTGCTTAAAGCAAAATCTTAACCGTTGGGGAGACGTATTTCTACTGGCATAATAACCCTGAGAGTAATTAACATTTGAAAAGCGTACCCCCGAAGAGACAGCATTTCTAAAAGCACTTCTAACTACACAACATGAGACAGAAAAATCCATCACCTCTAAAAAGGCAATGGCCAAACCCATTTAAAGTTATCAGGAACAGAATGAAACCCATAACATCAACCTCATATCTTTTGAGGGGATAGCTTAGCTAGGTTTCTACTCCCTTTTATGAGAATACGCCATTCTTATGATTTTGAAACTAGATTCTGATCAAATGAATACCCTTACGAGATGGAACATTATGCCCCTAGACCTATAGGAGGTTCTTCTAGTTACCTCGGAATCCAGTTTCCTCAAATAATTAATGTTACAAGACCGTATGTGCTGTTTAACCCATAATAATATTAGTTGAGTGGGTTTAAATAACTTCACAATTTTATAGGTGATTATTTTCGCAAACAACCAATATAGACCTCTAAGCTCTGTAAAAAAAAACAATCAAAACATAATTTTGCGGGGGAAATGGTATTATATACCATCAATACCAGTACATTTTGAAGTACAAGGTAAAAATTCAATTGCTTTTCTATGAAAACTGTCAAGATATTTCTTGTTCTACATAATTTACATTGTACACTGCCTGTGTCTATGGATTTCAAGGTAGCTTCCTTAACAACGGGTTGTTAGTGAGTCATGGGCAATGATAAAAAATGACAAGATGATTTGCAGATGTGGTACTACAGGCGGCTTCTAAGAGTGTCAAGGGAGGGATAAGAGAAGCACCACATGGGGGTGTTTGGAACAATCGATCTGGCTCCCATTGAGAAGGAACGTGACCTGTACAAAGGTTTACAATACTTTGTGACATATGCCGTAGTAATGATAGAAGTGTAAGAGGTTTATTTTGCAAGGTTAGTAGAAGGGAACGTGTTAGAGGACTTCCTATAAACATCGGGACTGATGATATTTAAAAGATCACAGGTTTAAGTGTGATAAAGCTCATGACTAGCGTCAAACAGAACTGAATGGCGAGTTCTTTTGAAGGCCACAGCGACACCTTTCCGTGCCGACTTTTTTTCCCAACAACATGGCTATATTTTGGGGATCTAGGACGCTGCCATTTTGAGCTGTTACTATTCATTGTTGTTGAATATTGAGCACATGAGCTGGCATACTACTGAAAAACGTTTAGGATTAATGCTGTCATTGTTCTTTGACTATCATCTGTTGTCGATATTGCCAGCTCAAGCCAATAGACCCAACTCAGCCTTAAAAATACGTTGCTTTTAGATCCTATTTTAAATTAATTTTTTTAGACAAAACTGTTTTCCTGACTTGTGGTATGGTTATTTTGAATATAGAGCGTTTTCTTGTCAGGTGAAACCACCTTTGCAAATGGGGAGCAGAAGGATTACTGAGGGGTCTTCCTCCATTGAACTTACAAACGGCATGTTCATTTGGGAGCATGAGGGAGGGCACTTAAACAGGGCAAACCGGATAACCGATGACATCAACAGCTTGGTCTGGTATTGACAAATTGTTATACAGCTTTCTCAGGCTGGTGACTGTGATTTAAGCATGCACCACACCATCAGAACAACATCTTTTGACAAAATGTACCGACAGACCTTAATGTACCGACGGAACATCATTGTAGGGAGACGACCGTGCCCCTCTGGCCACGCCCTCTTGGAGATAGGCATTTTTGCCTTTTAACTGTTAAGTTTGTTAGCTCTTGCTTCTTCGTTGTAGAGATCATGTTTCTAAATGTTTATATTAAAGAAAGTTAAGTACGAATTTGAAGTTGTTTTAAAACGTATAAGGTCAAACTTCTATTTCGAATTGATTATTAAATACGAGTCTTTCTCTTCTGCATACCATGAGCTGAAAACGAGTACATATCGGTTCATGATTTTACTGAAAACCATAATATTAGATGTTAATATCGATTAGAGTAACCAGTACAGACAGAGAAACGAAGACATCAGTTCTATAGGGCATCCAACCCCTCATGTAATACTATATATCCCGTCGAATTATTACCCTTCCGTTTTAAAATGAAAATTTTGAAAATCTATTCTAAGTGGGTACGACAAGCGTCGACGTTATTATTGCGTATCTCGAAGCGTATAGCGACCCCTAATTGTTAATTATTGATAATACTGTAATTCCAAATCTCTATATTTAAAAAAGTCTACGATCGACTTCAACTCAAAAATTTATAAAAAAAAAATGTCTCTATTCAAGACAGGTAAAGGCATCTCACTAACTCAGCGGCAGATACCCGGAATTTAAAAAGGGGCGTTCCCTTGCCACCCCCTCCACCCAAAAAGGCCACTCCTGCAATTCTCGTCCCTCTCTGTCTCTGTGTCCGTCCGTTTGTTTGTCTGTCTGGCTGTCTCGATCTCACTCCCTCTCTCTCCTCTTTTCTCTCTTCTCATTCCATTCTTTTTCAGTGTGTTCAAAAATTGAAATTATTTATTTTTTTTCGAAACATTTTCTCCTATAGGAAGAAGACGTTATAATAGAAGCATTAGGCCCCAGCGACTTCCAATCACCCATTGTCTCCAACCAGTTGAGAAATCAGCAGTACATTGGTGAAATGACAGTTACAAAAGCGGCTATATTTTTATGAAAGCTTTTCAAGGTTGGCCGATCACATTGCAATTATTTTTGTCATTATTATGTGCAAACTACCTGCTATTACTCACACTGATTCCACGTCAACATTTCAATTCATAGCTTAGATTTGAAAAAATGGCTGTTTCTTTTGCATTGAATGATATGTGAACTTGTTTATCCTCCAAAATGTTTTTTTTAAAATAACTGTGAATAATAACTTTGTCATAAACATATCAGGTAAATTGTTATTAAGGAACTATCTTCAGTAGAAAGCATCATTTTTATTACATTGCTTAATTAATTAAGCGATATGTAAAGGATAATTTATCTTATGTACTAGACGTGACACAGCCTTTAATGTCAAAACCTTTACTTAAGGCATTAAAGTTAAGAAGTAGCTTGGTCTCATTCGAATACGTGTATATTTTTGTGATATGTTTGCAATGAGTTGTTTTTCTAGTAGCACTGCGTGTTTTTAAAGCATACCTTCTGACTGTACGATCTGGTTAACTCAGTTTCAACAGCAAGTAGCTCTAAGCATTAGTGAGACGCTCTATTCAGGAATTACGTGCCTATATCAGGTAATTTCAGATTGCCAGCATATCAACATCTACAAAAAATGTGGGGTGTAATGCTTAAAACACAATTTTTTTCTATTCCATGTAATTTTCTGTATCTTCCAAGCGTAATAAAGTATATGATGATACACAATTTTCCAGGATAATCATCCCTAGGCCAATTATGTGCTCATCGGCGTCTGTCTGTCTGTTTGTAACCTTTAAGGAACATACATGATTTTTGCTCCAATAAAACGTTCTTTCAGCCTTTTTTCAATGACGGTCAAAGTTAATCATCGTTTATGATTTTCATATGCAAATGTGATTAAACTAAGACCCACAATAAACGGCTACTGAATCAATACTTAGGGGCGATTGGGTATCTCCTTAATACGATCCTATTTCTAATATGTGCAACAACATTCTAAGGCACTCGTATCAGCTAAAAAACAAACATGTTTGACATTTCATCATGGAATAACAAAGCTGGTAAAAGAACATTCCAGTACCGAGCAGCTGTACTCTTGAATAATCTACCAAAAGGAACACGAAGTAATTAGATTTGCAGTGAGTTTTGTTTACTTTTAAAAGTGCCATAACCACATGATATCCTTGTTATATATTTTATATGTGTATGTATATGAAATTTGTGTCTGTGATTGGTAATGCATATGTGGGGGTGGGTAGGTAGTACATGCTGCTTGTGTTATGTGTGCATGTGTACACTTTGTATGTAATTTATGTGTGTGTATGTGTGGTGTGGTGTGTGTGTGTACCTGCTACATCTTCAAAGTGCTACAGTGTTATTTGTATATATATCTAATATATAATATATATGTACATAATCTAACATAGCACTATACCTGTATATGTGTTATGAAGATTATGTACCATAACTTATTTTTCTGTATACTTGTATTACTGTATTATTGGTTATCAAAGAGTCTTTTCCTGGGAGACAAATACATTTGTATTGAAGGGAATTTCCTGAATAATAACGATTAAATAAAATACTAAATATGGTGCTAACTTTACCGTGCTCATATTTTAGAGACAAAATTGGCATTTTTGAATTATAAAAAATCTGATTAATTGTTATTTAAAAGGGGTTAACCTGTTTTCGAGTGTGACCTTCGATGCCGCTTTCATTCTCAAAAATAAGTTGGGGGCGCTATCCCTTACCAAATATTTTAAAAAAAATAGTCTCTGTTGCTATTCTTTATATTGAACAGAATCCATAAATTTGATGCATTACGTATCTCGAGCAATTAATTTTTTAAGTAAATGTTCTAAATATCGCATGAGGAAACATCACTCCTCCACAACCTGCTGTTTTTAATTACATCAATGTGTTACAAATACACTTATATAAATAATTATGTAAACATATTTTAAGCGAAAATTACCTTTCAAATTTAGTACTCATCCATTTAAAAAAACCCCTTAAATATCTAGTTTGATTTCTTTTCACCACATAAACTATAGGAAATCACACAATTTTTGCGCTTTACCTACTTTTTCCCCCCCACCTTGATCGATCGTATCTCGCGTGAACCGTATGTCCGATTTCCGATCAAATGAAAACATTTTTAAAATGGGATTACATTCTTCAAAATTGAGCAATATCATGTTTCATTTTCATTGTATACCCAGTTTTTGGCCAAATATCACCACACCCCCGCCCCCCTTATATGTTTTCAAATTCGGTGCCTTTTTCTTGATGTGACAGCTATGCGGTTACTAAACTTCAACTTTTTTTCAGAATAGGCTATGTAAGAACAGCATTATTCACGCAGCAACAATGTGGACGCCGGAAATCTTGTCCCAAGTGAGCAATCCTTGCCCCCCCAAATTCCCCCCACCGGTCACACAATCTTTCTGAATGGCATGAATGAGAAGATATTTAACAGCAGAACACCCCTGAGGCATCGATAACTATCTGTATAATTCATCCGGCGCATAAATTCTCTGTCATGCACAACATAATAAATTGATTATCATCGATGTATGTTTTCTGATATATGGGTGCGCCCAGGCATGTTGGTCGGTATCACCTGGGGGGGGGGGTGCAAAGAGGCGTTTATACTCAGGCTACCCTCAATACTATACATGCACGAAAATTGTTATGATGGCCATTCTGTAGGGGTAGCTTAAACGAGCTAGGGGCTTGCAAAAAATTACAGGGGTCAAAATTTAAAAGTGTCCAATGATTTTTGAATGCATACCAATTGTTCGTATGATCACAAGGAATCTACAAAATTTATAGTGTTGAGCTATCTCCAGACTTACCTCTACGGAGTTATAATCCGAAAACCGTAAATTATTATAGTTCCAAAGGTTAAATTTTACTTCTACATGTGTCCAAATATAAAAAATGCTTTAGTTTTCAGTGGAAATGGTCCTGTATATTTTTTGTTTGGGACAACAGACCGGTTATATGATTTTGGATATTTATTATGAATTTTACACTTTGGTTTGCCCTCCTCCCCTGAATGGGGACTACGAACAACCCCAAAAAACGCAAAAAAGAAAAAACTTAAAAAAAAAAAAAGAGCATGTCCGCACTGTTTAATATGTTTAATATATGCTGTTGTACGGTTCTCCGTTAAATCTGACTAATTTAGACCGTTACTAAAGTTAAAACCAATTGGGCGTATACCCTTCACCATGGAATGGTAAGTGGTTCTCTTTGAACAAAGTTTTTTGAAGTGTTGGGGAGTGAAGTGCGTGGATATTTAGGAGGTACCATTAAGGTAAGATATTTGAAGGTCCAATCATTCATCTGGCTGCATCATCACAAAGTGACCGTGTCTGTCCATTGATGTAAATAACTCCACGGTCTGTCAAGGCCAATCCTTGGCTTACGTAACAGCACCCTACGTTGAGTGATGATAACACAAATCTCAGAAAGCTGTAGGCTGCTGTTCGGGAGACAAACTACTTCGAACCACTACCAATAGAAACCATTCCCCATGCAGACTCGCTATTTGGCCATTTTAAGTGAACATTCAGCATTCGGTTTCAATTGGACCTTAAAAAAAAATGACTTACTAATAAATTTTGAAACAATCATTTCAAACATTGACCAGAACTAAACAGGTCTATTTGAAACTTATCTTGGTGAACGTTGATAATGGTTTTAAAACAGGTCGCGTGCGGCTTGCGGCTTGTGGCCCCTTTAAGGTCAAGCTTGTGCTCCAAATAGGCCTGATAGACAATAATGGACGTTATAGAGTTGCTTTGGTGCTTAGTGGGGCTACTTGTCCTTAAATTTCCACTATTTTAAAATGACTAAATCTATCATTCATGTTTTGTCTGCCATATAAGGTCTACAATCCCAAAAGTTACAAACATAAAAACGACGGTGTCTTCAGAATCATTCAGAATAGGATTTTGGGTTTTTGGTACCAATCACCTTTCGGTGCGCATATTTAGAAAATGTCGGGTTCAACTAATTTCATTTCACTAAGTATTCAGTGTAATATGCGAATATAATGCATATCACTCTTCTGAGCCTGTAGGCGAAGAATTTTAGTTTAACGTGGAATTTTCCTGGGAACAGCTGAAAATGTAGGATTGGTGCATAAATGTTTCTAGAATAACCTACTTAGTCCCCTAAAATCCTCTTTGTGGCTTTTCAGAAATAAGGGGGGGCAACGTTTGTACAAAAAGGTGTAAAATTAACAAAATCATTAGAATTTTCCTTAAATGTGTTCCAACATTTTTTGTCATGTCCCAAGGATCAATCAAAGGTATAGTTTGCCCCTATCTACCACCGGTAGTGTATAAGTACTACAGACCTAATCATTCAAGGGTCACCTGGGGTAAATATTTCCAAAATGATCCAATTTCATTGAAACCAGATTCAAATTGCTCGTAGAGTCCCATATTAAAACAGAAAATGTTTCATTCAAATCACCTTACATGGATTCAATATTGACATATAAGAGCAGAAAGCGTTGACCCCCATAGAGCCTGTAAAACCATCACACTTGCCCTGTATTTTCAAGTATGACCATAACCTTTTAAATATGTCATTTGGTGGTCATGTACAACTAGATGAAGACTTTGACACATCGTTCAGAAGAATCCGACCATTCTGAAATTTACCCCCAGTATGACCTTGAGCCTTTTTTACCATTAGTTATTAAACTACATAGCCATAGATAGGGCCAAATATACCTTTTTTAAGCCTTTGGACTGACAAAAATGTTGGAACACATTTTAATGGACATAAAATATTTCGTAATTTTTACCCCTGTACACACTTTTCCCCCGTATTTCTGAAATGCACAAAGAGGCTTTTTTGGGGACTTTTAGTATATTACTATCCACATTTCTGCACCCACTTTTCTGCATTTTTCCAGCTTGTTCCCAGAAATTTCCACCTTTCCATGTTTATTTTTATTAATACTCTTGGCCTACTTCTGGCTATATTTAACATTTCGCCATTTTTTGTTTATTTTTGAAATATTTTACTCATTTCGAATTTACCCATTGCTGCTAGTGGTACGTATCATTCTGTAATCTGACCAAACGGCTAACTGACGCTTGTACGGGAATCTATGTATGCTTTGAGAGATGACAAACCAACCATTGCGTAGGATAACGGTTGACAGTGTCAAATCCGTGAGTGGGAAATTGTGGTACTAAAATTCTTTCCTCATCCAATGCCATGGAGCGCAGGAAACTACTTTCAGGATATTATCAGACTTTGAATAAAATGAATTGGGTTATGCCTGAGTATAATCTCAGGCCCTTGAGCCTTACAGGCCCTTAATCCTTACATGGCCAGTAATCCAACTAAAAACATTTTAAAGCTTGTAAAGCGGCACTGGCACATTTTCACAAAATATGAGATTTCTTTCTTTCTTGATCGCAAAGAATAGTCTAGGCCATTGGGTAGAATGAGATATAGTTTACATATAAAAATAACATACCCAAAAAAGATAGGGACATCAATAAGAGGCTAAGACATCCAGGTATTTAAAATCACAAATTGTCCTATTACAAACTGAATATCATAGACTGTACTCCATTGATATTAAACCACAAGGTCACAGATCGTCAAACAGGGTTCATCCCATGGGAATCAGGCTTCGGCGTGTTGTTTGCTCGTATTAAACCCATTTCTGTCGTCTGTTGAATAATTGTCGCCGGCGACATTTATTATAAAATCCGTTCGTTTACCCAAAAGGCCGCTGATTTGGTCTTAAACATTCAGGTGAGCTATGCTATAAAAGCTGTACACCATGCAAACTATTAATGTTGAAAAAATCGTGGAGGGCGTACTATTTTTTAAATTACAGCCAGTGTCCCCTTTAATTGCTCTCTTCTTCTACAAAAGTAAGTGTGCATAAACTCCGAACCTTTCACAATGATCTCTTACGATGCATGGTAACATCGGATTTTTTTAAATCATTATCAATCTGGGGCTAATAATTCGACGTTATTGTGGTAAATGAATTCTCAAGCTCCTATAGAATAATAGAGATAGTAAATAAAAGCTAGAGGCCGACGGCCATCTTGAGCCAATGATCTTATTGGCGGGCGCTTAAATGTACCGCCCAAGCCCATTATACGTAAACTTACAGCATGGTTATTTCGGGTGCCAGGCGACGCTATTTTAATGATCCTGTGACATCCAAGAACAATCGTCACTGTGGTTTGTTCGGAAGTTTACCCGTCGCAAAAGATCGCCTACGAATTTTTTTTGCAGATTTTCAATATGGCTTCCAAACTAGCGTGGGCTAATAGTATGTTCGTAGTTGTTTATGACGTGTGTGATATTTTTAGCAGAGTATTGGTTGCACAGTTTAATTTTTTATTTAATATGGAACTTTGAACTCCCGGGTAGGTGCCAACTCGCTCCTTTTTATTATTGGTAATCAGCGAAAATAAAGCGTGTTTCCGTGCTCATTCCGAAAGACTTTAACCGGGAACAGCCAAAGGCCTAAAACTTGCCTTAAGGTTAAACCATCTCAGGTGAATAGAATGTGGAACTGGGGGTTTAGATGTCATACGGGATTGTGTACTTGTAACGCGAAACGGGCGGATCTACAAAACAAAATAATTTAACATTCCAAGTCCAAGCTTATACGCCTGCACAGCGGATCTGAACTCAATTGCCCCTTTATGATCTCTTTAGGACGTCAATCATACAACCCCGTTGAGTATTTGCAGAATGCATGTATGAAGGGAAGGAAATAAAAGAGAAAAAGACAAAAAATGAAAAGAGACAAGACACAAGAAACAGAAAACAGGCAGAATAAAACTCCAAAAGAATGAAGGGGAGATGGACACAAAGAGTGAGGAGAAAGAGGAATAGGACAGCGATTGTTTACCGCTTTAGCTTCTGAGAATAGCTCATCAGGAAAATTGGGCGCCTCAAGCTCTTATCCACTGACAGACAACGTTTAAAAATAAAGTGAAATAAAAAATAAGAACCCTGGTTAAGAGAGAGAAAGAACTTCACAAGTGTGATATAAACTCCGACTGATAGAAGAGAGGGTTAAGAGCACTTCACCTCGTATTTACAGGGCAGACCACATCAGTCATCCGCCATTAAGACAGCTTTTAGGACTAGGATGTGATTGTTAAGCACTTGTTGAATTTTCTCTGTTTTTCTTTTTTTGCACTTGAGTGCTGAGCATTAGGCGTTTAAGATGCTAATTGTTACGGAAGGAGTAATGTCGTGCCCCATTTATGATGCCGTGATTTAAATCCTTTCCTCATCATAGTTTATTTTGTGTAACTGAATAACTACATAAGGAAAGGGTGCATAATAGCTCACAATTTATATTCATGTCTCCTTATTCCCACGTTCCCAATGACTTGTCCGAGTTTTATAGAAGGGTGCTTAAAGCAAAATCTTAACCGTTGGGGAGACGTATTTCTACTGGCATAATAACCCTGAGAGTAATTAACATTTGAAAAGCGTACCCCCGAAGAGACAGCATTTCTAAAAGCACTTCTAACTACACAACATGAGACAGAAAAATCCATCACCTCTAAAAAGGCAATGGCCAAACCCATTTAAAGTTATCAGGAACAGAATGAAACCCATAACATCAACCTCATATCTTTTGAGGGGATAGCTTAGCTAGGTTTCTACTCCCTTTTATGAGAATACGCCATTCTTATGATTTTGAAACTAGATTCTGATCAAATGAATACCCTTACGAGATGGAACATTATGCCCCTAGACCTATAGGAGGTTCTTCTAGTTACCTCGGAATCCAGTTTCCTCAAATAATTAATGTTACAAGACCGTATGTGCTGTTTAACCCATAATAATATTAGTTGAGTGGGTTTAAATAACTTCACAATTTTATAGGTGATTATTTTCGCAAACAACCAATATAGACCTCTAAGCTCTGTAAAAAAAAACAATCAAAACATAATTTTGCGGGGGAAATGGTATTATATACCATCAATACCAGTACATTTTGAAGTACAAGGTAAAAATTCAATTGCTTTTCTATGAAAACTGTCAAGATATTTCTTGTTCTACATAATTTACATTGTACACTGCCTGTGTCTATGGATTTCAAGGTAGCTTCCTTAACAACGGGTTGTTAGTGAGTCATGGGCAATGATAAAAAATGACAAGATGATTTGCAGATGTGGTACTACAGGCGGCTTCTAAGAGTGTCAAGGGAGGGATAAGAGAAGCACCACATGGGGGTGTTTGGAACAATCGATCTGGCTCCCATTGAGAAGGAACGTGACCTGTACAAAGGTTTACAATACTTTGTGACATATGCCGTAGTAATGATAGAAGTGTAAGAGGTTTATTTTGCAAGGTTAGTAGAAGGGAACGTGTTAGAGGACTTCCTATAAACATCGGGACTGATGATATTTAAAAGATCACAGGTTTAAGTGTGATAAAGCTCATGACTAGCGTCAAACAGAACTGAATGGCGAGTTCTTTTGAAGGCCACAGCGACACCTTTCCGTGCCGACTTTTTTTCCCAACAACATGGCTATATTTTGGGGATCTAGGACGCTGCCATTTTGAGCTGTTACTATTCATTGTTGTTGAATATTGAGCACATGAGCTGGCATACTACTGAAAAACGTTTAGGATTAATGCTGTCATTGTTCTTTGACTATCATCTGTTGTCGATATTGCCAGCTCAAGCCAATAGACCCAACTCAGCCTTAAAAATACGTTGCTTTTAGATCCTATTTTAAATTAATTTTTTTAGACAAAACTGTTTTCCTGACTTGTGGTATGGTTATTTTGAATATAGAGCGTTTTCTTGTCAGGTGAAACCACCTTTGCAAATGGGGAGCAGAAGGATTACTGAGGGGTCTTCCTCCATTGAACTTACAAACGGCATGTTCATTTGGGAGCATGAGGGAGGGCACTTAAACAGGGCAAACCGGATAACCGATGACATCAACAGCTTGGTCTGGTATTGACAAATTGTTATACAGCTTTCTCAGGCTGGTGACTGTGATTTAAGCATGCACCACACCATCAGAACAACATCTTTTGACAAAATGTACCGACAGACCTTAATGTACCGACGGAACATCATTGTAGGGAGACGACCGTGCCCCTCTGGCCACGCCCTCTTGGAGATAGGCATTTTTGCCTTTTAACTGTTAAGTTTGTTAGCTCTTGCTTCTTCGTTGTAGAGATCATGTTTCTAAATGTTTATATTAAAGAAAGTTAAGTACGAATTTGAAGTTGTTTTAAAACGTATAAGGTCAAACTTCTATTTCGAATTGATTATTAAATACGAGTCTTTCTCTTCTGCATACCATGAGCTGAAAACGAGTACATATCGGTTCATGATTTTACTGAAAACCATAATATTAGATGTTAATATCGATTAGAGTAACCAGTACAGACAGAGAAACGAAGACATCAGTTCTATAGGGCATCCAACCCCTCATGTAATACTATATATCCCGTCGAATTATTACCCTTCCGTTTTAAAATGAAAATTTTGAAAATCTATTCTAAGTGGGTACGACAAGCGTCGACGTTATTATTGCGTATCTCGAAGCGTATAGCGACCCCTAATTGTTAATTATTGATAATACTGTAATTCCAAATCTCTATATTTAAAAAAGTCTACGATCGACTTCAACTCAAAAATTTATAAAAAAAAAATGTCTCTATTCAAGACAGGTAAAGGCATCTCACTAACTCAGCGGCAGATACCCGGAATTTAAAAAGGGGCGTTCCCTTGCCACCCCCTCCACCCAAAAAGGCCACTCCTGCAATTCTCGTCCCTCTCTGTCTCTGTGTCCGTCCGTTTGTTTGTCTGTCTGGCTGTCTCGATCTCACTCCCTCTCTCTCCTCTTTTCTCTCTTCTCATTCCATTCTTTTTCAGTGTGTTCAAAAATTGAAATTATTTATTTTTTTTCGAAACATTTTCTCCTATAGGAAGAAGACGTTATAATAGAAGCATTAGGCCCCAGCGACTTCCAATCACCCATTGTCTCCAACCAGTTGAGAAATCAGCAGTACATTGGTGAAATGACAGTTACAAAAGCGGCTATATTTTTATGAAAGCTTTTCAAGGTTGGCCGATCACATTGCAATTATTTTTGTCATTATTATGTGCAAACTACCTGCTATTACTCACACTGATTCCACGTCAACATTTCAATTCATAGCTTAGATTTGAAAAAATGGCTGTTTCTTTTGCATTGAATGATATGTGAACTTGTTTATCCTCCAAAATGTTTTTTTTAAAATAACTGTGAATAATAACTTTGTCATAAACATATCAGGTAAATTGTTATTAAGGAACTATCTTCAGTAGAAAGCATCATTTTTATTACATTGCTTAATTAATTAAGCGATATGTAAAGGATAATTTATCTTATGTACTAGACGTGACACAGCCTTTAATGTCAAAACCTTTACTTAAGGCATTAAAGTTAAGAAGTAGCTTGGTCTCATTCGAATACGTGTATATTTTTGTGATATGTTTGCAATGAGTTGTTTTTCTAGTAGCACTGCGTGTTTTTAAAGCATACCTTCTGACTGTACGATCTGGTTAACTCAGTTTCAACAGCAAGTAGCTCTAAGCATTAGTGAGACGCTCTATTCAGGAATTACGTGCCTATATCAGGTAATTTCAGATTGCCAGCATATCAACATCTACAAAAAATGTGGGGTGTAATGCTTAAAACACAATTTTTTTCTATTCCATGTAATTTTCTGTATCTTCCAAGCGTAATAAAGTATATGATGATACACAATTTTCCAGGATAATCATCCCTAGGCCAATTATGTGCTCATCGGCGTCTGTCTGTCTGTTTGTAACCTTTAAGGAACATACATGATTTTTGCTCCAATAAAACGTTCTTTCAGCCTTTTTTCAATGACGGTCAAAGTTAATCATCGTTTATGATTTTCATATGCAAATGTGATTAAACTAAGACCCACAATAAACGGCTACTGAATCAATACTTAGGGGCGATTGGGTATCTCCTTAATACGATCCTATTTCTAATATGTGCAACAACATTCTAAGGCACTCGTATCAGCTAAAAAACAAACATGTTTGACATTTCATCATGGAATAACAAAGCTGGTAAAAGAACATTCCAGTACCGAGCAGCTGTACTCTTGAATAATCTACCAAAAGGAACACGAAGTAATTAGATTTGCAGTGAGTTTTGTTTACTTTTAAAAGTGCCATAACCACATGATATCCTTGTTATATATTTTATATGTGTATGTATATGAAATTTGTGTCTGTGATTGGTAATGCATATGTGGGGGTGGGTAGGTAGTACATGCTGCTTGTGTTATGTGTGCATGTGTACACTTTGTATGTAATTTATGTGTGTGTATGTGTGGTGTGGTGTGTGTGTGTACCTGCTACATCTTCAAAGTGCTACAGTGTTATTTGTATATATATCTAATATATAATATATATGTACATAATCTAACATAGCACTATACCTGTATATGTGTTATGAAGATTATGTACCATAACTTATTTTTCTGTATACTTGTATTACTGTATTATTGGTTATCAAAGAGTCTTTTCCTGGGAGACAAATACATTTGTATTGAAGGGAATTTCCTGAATAATAACGATTAAATAAAATACTAAATATGGTGCTAACTTTACCGTGCTCATATTTTAGAGACAAAATTGGCATTTTTGAATTATAAAAAATCTGATTAATTGTTATTTAAAAGGGGTTAACCTGTTTTCGAGTGTGACCTTCGATGCCGCTTTCATTCTCAAAAATAAGTTGGGGGCGCTATCCCTTACCAAATATTTTAAAAAAAATAGTCTCTGTTGCTATTCTTTATATTGAACAGAATCCATAAATTTGATGCATTACGTATCTCGAGCAATTAATTTTTTAAGTAAATGTTCTAAATATCGCATGAGGAAACATCACTCCTCCACAACCTGCTGTTTTTAATTACATCAATGTGTTACAAATACACTTATATAAATAATTATGTAAACATATTTTAAGCGAAAATTACCTTTCAAATTTAGTACTCATCCATTTAAAAAAACCCCTTAAATATCTAGTTTGATTTCTTTTCACCACATAAACTATAGGAAATCACACAATTTTTGCGCTTTACCTACTTTTTCCCCCCCACCTTGATCGATCGTATCTCGCGTGAACCGTATGTCCGATTTCCGATCAAATGAAAACATTTTTAAAATGGGATTACATTCTTCAAAATTGAGCAATATCATGTTTCATTTTCATTGTATACCCAGTTTTTGGCCAAATATCACCACACCCCCGCCCCCCTTATATGTTTTCAAATTCGGTGCCTTTTTCTTGATGTGACAGCTATGCGGTTACTAAACTTCAACTTTTTTTCAGAATAGGCTATGTAAGAACAGCATTATTCACGCAGCAACAATGTGGACGCCGGAAATCTTGTCCCAAGTGAGCAATCCTTGCCCCCCCAAATTCCCCCCACCGGTCACACAATCTTTCTGAATGGCATGAATGAGAAGATATTTAACAGCAGAACACCCCTGAGGCATCGATAACTATCTGTATAATTCATCCGGCGCATAAATTCTCTGTCATGCACAACATAATAAATTGATTATCATCGATGTATGTTTTCTGATATATGGGTGCGCCCAGGCATGTTGGTCGGTATCACCTGGGGGGGGGGGTGCAAAGAGGCGTTTATACTCAGGCTACCCTCAATACTATACATGCACGAAAATTGTTATGATGGCCATTCTGTAGGGGTAGCTTAAACGAGCTAGGGGCTTGCAAAAAATTAATCAGGGTTCAAAATTTAAAGTGGTCCAATGGTTGTTGAATTGCATACCAAATTGTTCGTATGAATCACAAGGATTCAAAAAATGTATAGTTGTTGTTTGCTATCTCCGACTTACCTCTACGGAGTTTAAGCCGAAAACCGTTATTATAGGTCACAAGAGTTAAATTTAGCTTCTACAGGGGTCAAATACTAAAAAATGCTTTATTTCAGCTGGAAAATGGTCTTATATTGTTTATAATGTGCTCACAATTACAAAGGAATAGTTTTTCGACCATCTGCAATGTGACATTAACAAGTTTCACACCTCATTAGTACTACCCTATACCTCGTAGGGGGTTAGGGGTTATTGGGTGTAACTTGGTAACTATCATTTTACATTGTCCAAACTATCCCTTATTTTAACTTGTGATTACATTACAATAATATGAGACCATTTCCAATGACATTGAAGCTTTTTCAATATTTGACCCCTGTAGACGCTATTTTAACCTTTGACCTATAATAATGGTTTTCATCTTATAACCCCATAGGGGTAAGTCGGAGATAGTACAAACGATACATTTTTATTAATCCTTGTGATATACGAACAATTTGGTAAGCAATTCAACAACATTGGACCACTTTTCAATTTTGACCCCTGTATAATCTTTTGCGAGCCCCTAGCTTCACTTAAGCTACTCCTACAGAAATTGTCCATCATCATTTTTTGTGTACGTCATAGTGTTAGAACCCCTGGTATCAGTGCCTCTTTGCCCCCCCCCCCCCCGTGATTCCCAATAAGGCTACTTTTGATGCCTGGCTCATCCACTAATACGGTACGTGGAGCCGGATAGATAATAGTGGTTTTTGCCCAGCACTATAGTTAAGTCATGCCGATAGCTGCAGGAGATATCCTCTGTTAATTATAAATTCATTGCTTGCCTGGGAAAATCCTTGATGTTATTATGAATCCCCGATTGACCAATCACGTTCATGTTTATATTGAAGAATGAAGTCGTAAAATTGATGCGAAAACAGCCAATCACATTCCCCTGATCGTAGAAACTTGTTCTGTTTTGATACAAATGAGAAATTGGAGTAGACCTCTTAGCCGTGGAGAATGAGGTAAACTGAATTTTATACCAGTAAAATAGAACAATGTATAATTTCTTTAACTGCCACACGAAGTTTTAGCCTAATTGATATTCTAAAGAAAAGACGACAAAACGATATTATTATTCAGCCTCAGTACACTCATCCTCTACAACAAAAAACCATGATAGCATTTCTTGGAATGGTAGCTAAACAGGGTGGGGGACATCAGGATTACAGGGGTCAGAATTTTAAATGCTCGTCATGTGTACAGTTATGCTCCATCCTTTTCCACCATAAGATTCAAAAAGGTAATGTGTTACTATCTACAATTTTTGGAGTTATGGTTAAAAACCCTCTCAGGTTAAATTCAGTTGTACAGGGGTCAATTTTAAAATTTTAAAGTGTGCAAATGATTGATGGCTCTCATAGGATTAAAATAAGGAATAGTTTGAGTGTTTGAAATGCTTACTTACCGAGAAGTAGGGAGAAAACAGGTCAAGCCCCTTGATAAATGGACGTAACTTTGTTTGCCCTTCATTGGTAACTTAGCATTTTAGACAGTCCAAAACTATTTATTATTTTATCCTATGAGCTCCACCAATAATATGCACCATATTTTATCAAAAATCAAAGCAACTTGAAATTAAACCCCTGTACAACTGCAAATGACCCTTTTTATTGAGTTTTTGCTGTTTTTTAGCCTATAACTCCAGGACGTTAGGCTGTAATTAGTACGAACTATACCTTTTTTGGATGCCTTAGGATCAGACAAATAACGTGGTATAATTTTTGAACTGATTGAAGCAATTTTAAAATTTTTCCCCCTGTGTAAACCTTACCTTTCCCCCCCTACCTGGCTATAGCTACCATTCCCGATGCTATCCTGCATTTTTGGTAGCCATGGTAATACTGATGCTGCATAATAAGTGTCGTTTTGTCCCCTTTCAGGATACCGAAAAGGACATCGCCGGATAAGAAATGAGGAGGCCTCTATATCATCATAGTTTAATTTCATCATAAATTTTTGACTTGGGGTTTTACATCTTTATCATGTATGCCAGGTGTGGGGTTTTTTCCTCAAAATCACTTGTATCCAAGAAAAATGAAGAAAAGGTCCTGAGAAAATTTCAGGGGCCTCTCTTGAAAAAACAAAGCTTAGAGCAGCCTCCATTTCAATGACCAGTTACGATTTTAAATAAGAAACAGGAAGGATGTTGCATCGCTGCCCTTTGTTATGAGCTTGTAATGGTGCCTAGTAGACCTTGTGTCTTCAAAGCGAACCAAGAGGTTACACTAGCAGCCCTTTATACAATACCCAAATACCCATTAGCTTATGCTGATGTCGTGCAATGAGTGCTAGATTTGGATTATATAACCGCTTTACACCAAGCAAACTCTATTAAGCAACACAATGGCCCACATCTTAATGGCCCATGACCGCGCTATTTAATATCATGAGCAAGTAACTCTCACTCATACTATTAAAATCTCAATCACATGGCGCAGTTCAATAGATTTCATTCACCAGTATATACACCCCTGAATTTTAGTATGAGATTTATAATACCCAGAACCTGCATGGTCGGCGTTTGTTTAACAGTAACCCATCCAAGGATACTGACGACCCTTGGTGGATTAGCGTACCTTACCTCATATTGTGGTATTGGCGTGTATTATATATGTAATAGGTTGTTGTTGTTTTTGGCCATTCCCTTTAGTGTTCAGCCCCCCCAGAAAACAAAAATGCAAATTGGGGTCTTTCCCCCCCAAGAACCAGATTCCACTCACATATCTGTTGCTAATTATAAAACGCACATCCTTGCAAATCGGCATTGTGGTTCTTGGGTGGGGGGGACAGGGTTCATATTTGGAATTTTCCAATACCCATTGAAACCTGTATTAGAATTTTTAAAAAAAAGCGACTTTTTGAGAATTTATGTAAAGTTTAATTTTTTGAAACCAGAAAGGTAAATTTTGAGCATGTCCCTTTATCATGGCGGAGGTTTCAATTCATCATTCGCATGAAAACCATAGAGGGCGGCCTTCATTCCTTATCCGGCGATGTCCTTTCCTCGGTTCGTGGACTAATATAACACAAAACCTTTGCCACGTCGTCTTTTCTGCTAACTTGATCTGGCCTGCATTTAGACACTTATACTAAAGTTAAAACCAAGTTGGCCTAGCTAGAACAAATCGGCCAACTACATTCACAACTGACAGTGTTACATACAGTAATCAGGGTAATGAAGCCTGATACCAATAATCTTTTATAATAATCTTTTATATAATTAAGTTTAATTCAAAGCTGCTTCCATGTCACATTTTGACCAATTTCAGACAACCACAGAGATAGTCCTAATAAGCAAACTTTATAAATCTTAATAGCTTCTTCTTGAACGTTAATTGTGTTCTCTTTTAAACAGTTTTTAAAGGTGTAAGTTTTAAAAGTGTAAGATCTTTTAGGAGGTAGCGTTAAGGTGTTTCAATAATCAGCGCTGCATGCATCCACAAATGTGACCTTGTCTGTCATGAAGTTAAATAACTAACGGCTGTCACCATGCTATTCTATCGTAAGAGCACCCGACGTTTGAGATGATAACGCTCGACAATCTCAGAAAGCTTTAGGCTGTGATACAGACAGGTAACTCTACCCTAGGAGAAAAACTATTGGGAACCATTAGCAACCAATACCACACACGTTTTGGTTTGCATTAACCTTTATCAGCATCATTTCAAATTGTACCTTAACATGACTTTTTAATAGACCGTTTAACATTCAAATTCCAGCCCAGTTACCAAAAAAAGAAATAAGGTCTATTTGAACGTTGAGTAATGGTTACAACAGGTCCGACCCCGGGGGGGTTGTCGGACTGGCCCATGATCTGGCGGTTTTGAACAGATTGGAGTCGGGCCCGCTTGTGCTTTCCGAATAGGCCGAGCGTTACTCAGAAACAAATTAATTTTTCAAGAAGAGTCTTATAGACAAACTAAAATTAGTTCCCCATGCTACTGATTTTTTAATCAATCAAGGAAATCAACCCCGAAACTGTTGGTTTCATGTGTAATAGCATATTTGCAGGATTTACAAATCTTTTTTATCATCGCAGATATTTTTCCCCCATGTCTTATTTTTCTCTTTTTCAAAATCCTGGCAAATTAATAAATGAAAAAAAAAATGTCGTTACTCAGTCATTTCTAGTGCATTATAAATTACATGTTAGTGTATGTCCATGACCAATTAACTTACGAATTTATGATTTATAATTTGTTATTAGTCATGTATATTTTGGGAAAATGGCGGATCACCTAATTTCATTTACCTTTATAAAATTCCACCGTGTGTAAACATAATGCACATCACTCTTCCTACGCCTGGCTATATTTAACATTCGCCATGTCTTTTCATTGAAAATTATCTTTCTAATTTTCGAATTAATCCATTGCTGCTAGTGGTTACTTAGCATTCTGTAATCTGACCAAACGGCTAACTGACGCTTGTGTGAAATGCTGAGCTTTTGAGAGATGACAAACCAACAATGGCGTAGAAAACTTTGACATGTTAATCCGCGAGTGGGACTTGGCCTAAATTTCTTTCATCACTGAATGATAGGCCCAGAGTCTTAAAATAAACAATGGAAAGGTGGAAAATTTCTGGGAACACAGCTGAAAATGTAGA
>JAMKCH010026785.1:0-23652 GCA_023653785.1 Ophioderma brevispina
AAGTGTTTAAGAATCACTATTAACTGGAATTGTTCTTGATAAGAATCAGAACAAAAATAATCAATTATGAATTTTAGTACAAGCAACAATTTGGACATTTTTATGAATTTCAGTCTAATAACTTCAACAAGAAAGTCATTTACTGTCAACTGTCTATTGGCTTTAATGCACTATGCTGTACAGTGCAGTGTATTTAACTTTGGTCCAATATGACACTATGAGCTAGTAAAAGCTCAATTCTCTTGGCACAGTTCAGTAGCTTTCATTCACCAATGTATTTAGAAAATATACCCCCTGGTTTTTGGGTATGATATATGATACCCAGATCACACAAGGTCAGTTCACGTCATTGTATGCACAAATACAACCCACTGAACGGTGTCCTTGGTGGATGAGCCTTTTGTAACTCATAATGTGAATTTTAGTGCATTTTCACAACCTATACAGGTGTATCCAAGTTTGGTGTCAATATATTAAATTATCACATATTCTTAACCATTTGGTTCCCCCGGACAGTGAACACATCACACCTCATTAAAAGAGCAACCACTGTGTGTCTTCCTGCTATAGCTGGGAGGACAAAAGCTTGGAGAGAGTGAGTGTCATACTGGTTTGGGGATTAACCTTTGGTGCTGCAAACACAGGCAGGACCACTTTATCAGGTACTAAATTCTTGATTTAATTTGTTCAATAACTAATGATTTAACTTTAAATTCATTCTGCTGTGGTTCATTGGACTTGGGCAAATGAACCTTGAAAACACCTCATCTTTCAGAGAGGATGTTAAGCAGTAGGTCCCATGTAAATAGAGAGTAAATTGCAGTAATTTTTGGTAAGATGAATATAAACGAAGTAAGATACCATCAAACAAACAACTAACAAAACCATGACATGGTATTTTCTGTTACAAAAAGTCGAATATTGATGCCAGATTAAATAATTTCACACATCATAATCACTTAATATTTCTCTCCAAAATAAATACCAAACTATGTCCTAAAACAGCTAAGAACTTACCTGGAGCATATATTGCAGGCACTGGGTCCATTTTAGCTAAAGTACTTTTAGATATATCCTTAGGGGTAGTCCATGTGCATCCATTATCATGACTTTTTATTACATATAGAGTCTGTTGGTACCGGCCACACTTCATTAGATCTGATTCCGATAGATTCTCGGGGAAGGTGTTGAACACAAGTACGATAGTATGGTTCCGTCTGTCTATGATTGGCACGGGGTTCATTGTTCTATTGTATTGGGAAAAGAAAGGTAAAAATATATGGTGTTAAGTATCATCATCAATCAAAAGATTTCTTAAAGACACTATCAGTGATCCACAGGAAAGATTCAAAATAGTTGAAAATTGCAGGTGTAGCTTAAAGGGGCATTTTGTGATCCACAACCTCGTCCCCCCGACTTAACTAAAAAAAGTTGCGATTTTTATATTATCTGACCGTTAGCATTAGTATTCCATGTGTGTCTAATCTTACGTGCAAATTTGGTCGTATCTTAAAGAAATTCGCAATTTTGTATTTTCTGTCCGTAAACGGACAGAAATATATAGCACAGTGGCCTATGGGACCATGGGAAACAAGCAATTGCTCATAACACAAAACCGCAAGATCGGGATCAACTCAAAATTTTTTTAATAAGCTTTTCTCAAGGACATCTAGTGAACAATGAATAAAACAGAAAGTGCTGGAATCATGAAATGCACCTTTAAACGTGAAGGATAGTTCTGTGGAGTTATTTTTTTCCAACTGAAAAATTAGTGGAAAAGAAAGAAAACAGCAGTGTTCAAAGATCAGACCTGTGAGTGGGGTTTTGGAAAAGAACTGTAAAAAAGCTGAAACAGAGTGTAAAACTAAGTACAAAGGTAAAACCGCTGAAATGACAGAAAAGCTTAAAATTTTGACCTCTTGAAAGCTGAAAAGAGGCTGAAAAATCGCTAAAAATCTGAACTCTCACAGGCCTGAGATAGGAAACTCCATTCAATTACATGTTGTAGTAAGTGTCTGTATGGTAGTGTCCGCACGGACAGTAACGACTGAAAAGTCTCCATTTCGTCATTATTTGATTGTTTTGGTCTTTTAACTTGTTAGGGGTGTATGGAATACCTATACTTGTTACAGACATGCAAAAATCTGATTTTCAATTATTTTTTTGATTTTCAGATTTTGCAAGTAACTGCATGATAATGCCTTTAGTGGTTATTTTAAGGTACTTCAAATGATACAGAGGCCATTCATTTTTCGTGAAAGCTAAATTCCTTCTTGGGCCGACTTCTGTGTAGTTTGTTTTGGGTGGTTGCTTTTCGGGGGGGGGGGGGGGGTACCTTTTAACAATGTTTCTGATCCCATATCAAAAGAATTCCTCAGAAAAAAGACCCAAGAGCCTCAATAATTTAGAAGAGTCCCTAAAGTCTCTCTGAATGTACATCCACAACTGTGGAGTCGAACGGGTTAAAGACGGAAAAAAGGAGGGAGTAGAAGAAAAATGGAATTGTCCATTGTTTAAAATCACATTATGCTTGCATTTTTTGTTATGCTTCCTTTCTCAGAAAAAAGGATTATTGTAAATAACCTTTTGTCACGATACCATCTGTTGTACAGAGTTATTAACTCTAAATGTGTGGCACATTACCAAGTAGTTAAAAAAAATCCTCTACAAACAAAATGACACGGTCAAATTTTGTCTACTTATTATCGATTACACACCAGTTATTGGTAGTTTACGTGTGAGAGAAATGATGATTGAGAGACCCTAAGGGATATCATCATTTTAATGGAAAAAATAGACAATCACTGGAGCTATTTGATATGGTGCGGTAGGTTAAGTAATTAAGAACCTGCACCTTTTAAGAAAACAGAATGAAAACGCAAATTTTTCAACGGGTTTTTACATATAATGAACAAGTTGACAGGTCTCTGTTTCAAGACCCACTGAGGTAAATCCATATTCATAAAAATATTAGAACTTTGGAGTCTTGCACATTACTAAATTTTCTTCTTCTTAGGGTATCCCCAAGTTATTGGTAATGGCTTGTGGTGGTGTAGATTTATTCAACTGAGTGAGCTGATTTCATGGGCCTGTGTGTATCCATGAAAAGAGGCTCCTAACATGGCCCTACTAATGTGTTAAAAGGTCACACACCTCAAAGCAACTATGAACTAGTCTGGACCCATGCTGTTGGAGGCCATATTGATACAGTGAAAAAAATTTGTGGCTGATCTTTGCGATTGTAAACTTTCTGAACAAACTCATGCCTGAAACGGGGGGGTAGGACATGCCAACCTAACAAGCACCATCAAATTCCAAAAACGGCATCCCACTTCCTGGTGCTAGTCTGTTTTCAAAGACTCAACGGTGAAGGGCGCTCTTACGCATTCCGAACGGTTACACACACTTGACTAAAAACTAGGCCTGGTCACGAATATTTAAATCTAAGTGACCCGTTATTGGAAATTACAACTATTTTGTCAGTGGGGTGTAATCCACTAACCCCCGACGATTTTGCAGTTATCATTTTTTCTTATTATCATGAGATTATAAAGATCTTTTAAACAAAGGTTTTAAGAGATGATTTTTTTTAATGTCACTGGGACCGAGAACTGCCATAGTAAATCACGTATGCATTTCCCCAAATTACTGTTGGGAAATCCCCACTGCCAATCAAGCAGATCCGTGTCCTGACGCCCCTGTGCCTGAATATGTTTTTTGATGTCTAAGAATCATTTTATTTCATGGGAAGCCCATGGCAAATCACGATAAAGAGCATTTTTCCATGTTGTAAGGCTTACATCGTATATAATATAGAGCTTGGGCAGTCACAATTTTACTGATAATAAAACTATGTGATCATCTGTCAGATCCGTCCTGCCAACAAGCTCTCGAAATCCAAATGACTTTTGGCAGGCTATTTATTTATTTAGATATGAATTTTATCAGGGAATTTCTTTAGGAAAACCAATTTCTCATAAGGGTTTCTTCTACTGGTCAAACATGAGAATGGAAGGGTAATTTGGCAAATGAAATTGGCCCAAATGGGAATTTTTGGTTTTGACTAAGTGTGGGATTAAACAAAATAGGATGGACCAAGTGGGAATTGGACCTGTGGGGATGGACAAAATGTGAATTGAACCACGAAAAAAAATATATATTTGCAGAAAATTTACTGTAGTTCAAAATGGAAATGGAACTGGACAAAATGGAATTGACAATAATATGACTTAGGCACAAAAGGGATTGGATAAAATGGGAACTGGACAAGTGGGGATTGACCAAGCGGAATTGAAATGGAATGGACCAAGTAGGGATTGACTGGAATTGAACCAAGTGGTATGGAATGAATTGGATCATGTGGGATTGGATCAATTTGGAATTTGACTAAGTGGAATTGGACTAAGTGGGAATTGGACCAAGGTGGAATTGGGTCCAAGTGGATTGGACCAAATGGGATTGTACCAAGTGGGAATTGGACCAAGGAGAATTGGATCAGTGGGAATTGACCAGTGGAATGGCAAGTGGGATTGGACCAAGTGGGAATTTGACCAAGTGTTGACTTGGACTCCATTGATTGGAACCAAGTGGCATTGGATGAAACTGGACCACTAATTGAACCAAGATTGGACCAGGGGATCAGACCAAAGGGAATTGGGCAAATAAAAGTGGACGCAAGAGGTATTGCACCAAATGGGAATGGACCCATGATTTGTACCAAGAGGGAATTGGACAAATGGAAATTGGACCAAATGAAGATTGGACCAAAGGATCGGACCAATGGAACTTGGCCAAATAAAATGGATCCAAATGGGAATGACTAAGATTGGACCAAATAGGATTGACAAAGAGGGAATTGGAGGAAATGGGAATTGGACCAATGAGAATTCGACCAAGTGAGTGGACCAAATAAGATCCTGGACCAGAGGATTGCCTCCAAATGGGAATGGTACGAATGAGATTGGACCAAAGGGATGGACAAATGAGAATTGGACCAAATAAGAACTGTGACCAATTAGTTATCGAACCAAATGGGAATTGGACCAAATAAGATTGGACCCAATGGGAATTTGACTAGATTTGGCCCAATAGGTCTTGGACAAAGAGGGATCGGCACCAACTGGGATTGGACCAAAGTGATATATCGACCAAGTGATTGGACCAGTTGGATTGGACCAAGTGGGATCGGACCAAATTGGAACGGACCAAATGTGATTGACAGAGGATTAGACAAAAAGGAATAGGACTCAAGTAGTGATTGGACCACATGAATTGGACTAAGTGGAAATTGTACCAAGTGTGGAAGTTACCTTCATAATCAACTTCAGCCAATAGTAAAGTCCCTGAAGAAGAAATACGCCTAACTTCGTGGAAAAATTGTTATTGAGCTGATTTTTTCACCAGACATGGGTCAGAATACTCATATAAACACATATCCAAAATCCCCATGAATCCCCTTGGGGGAAATAATTTCCAATATGGCCGCCAAAATAGCTGAAATTGCATATAATTAGCTATATCTTGGCTCTCAAGTAGATGTGTTGATGACTTTAGTCTAAATCTAAAATATCCCAGTTTTCATTATGTTGAAATTCAAAATGGCTGCCATTACACATAATTGCTTTATCTCAAATTCAGAACAAGGAAAAAAAGGAATAAAGAAACAACCACATAAATTATATCTAAATAAATATATATATAAGCGAATAATAAAAAGACTAAATAATTATAAATGAATAAATATAAATAAGTGAATAAATAAATAGATATAAATAATATAAAAAATTGTAAAAGGAAGGTACAAAGACGGAACCTGAATTAGGTAATAGGAAGTCCTCTTGATGGTTCACACCAAATGTTATTTCTCCCAATTTTGGGATTCATCTTTTATATATTCTTTCACACTACAGTTTCCATTTCTGGTACTTGGTTTAAAAATAGAAAAAATTAAGGCCTATTGCCTTCTATGACCCATTCTGGCAAAAGACGTACTTGTGTAGGCTCATAATTAATCATTCGTTTATGTGAACAGTATGCGAAAAACTGCATTATACTAACTATTAAGACCATCTTCGAATGAGTATTATATTGAGCGGCGTACGGGTTCTCATTGTGCAGTTCGGGAAATGCTTTATGATTAAGTTTCAAAGAACAGAACAACCAATTCATTCTTTCGAATAGACTAAAGAGAACTAAAAAATTACTAAATTTGGTAATTAGAACAATCCATTGCGGGGATGATGGCTTTAAACAAACCCTCTATTATATGTGACAGTTTGACCGAGCTTGACTTGCAAGGCAAGTATATGTAGTGCAGAAGATGATGTATATGTAATGACAGCAAGTTGGACAGCATTTTGGTGGCCATTTGGATTTTTGAGTTAAGGAACACATCAATGACTTTAGATTTAAACACAAAAACTGAATGCTTTGAACCTCAAAACATTTCAAAAAAAATGAGATATAGCTCATTATATAAAATGGCGGCCATTTGGATTTTTAGGCGTGAAGGAAGTCATTAGTGATTTAGATTTGTACATAATTGGAGTATTGACCCCAAAAAATAATCAAAACACTAAAATCATCAAACATCTATTAAAAGCGAATATGGCTAATTGGAGGCCATCTGGATTAAAAATCTTCCCAAGGGGTATTATGGGATTTTGGATATGTGGTATGATGACATTTGCTTATCTGATGCAAAAACATCGCTCAATAACAATTTTTCCGGGTCAAAACCCACAGGGAACATACAAGTATTACTTAATTTGTGAATCAAACCTAACATTGAAGGACTAACTCTACTCACCTAAATCCTGGCAAGCTAGCCACCACCTCTATGCACCCCAGCGTATATCTCCTTTAATCTCTGTTTAATTTTCCCTTCTTAGTACCATGCCTACTGCCCATCATGGAAAGACTCTTTTCTCGCTTCACAGAAGGCCATAAAATTCATCGAACGTCATGAAGGACAAATCGCTGGTATTCTGTGAACAGCATATGTGAAAAGAGAAGATGGAATAGTTTAGTTTACATGCATGATTTAAGATTAGAGAAGGCCATAAATCATCAGAACGTTCATGAAGACAATAGCTGGATTCGTGAACAGCATAGTGGAAAAAGGAGATGAATAGTTTAGTTACATGCTGATTTAAAGGTGGTTGTCCGATTATGTGTATTGTGTTCTCTATTGAAGTATACAAAGTTTATCGTGATATAATAGCCACTATAATAACCCAAAAGCCATCAGTAAAGTTTGCCGCCACTTTTTCCACCGGTTTAGATGTGAGAGCTAAAAACATGAGTTGTATCCCCTAGAGAATACTTGTAAAAATAATATTGGTCGACACCAAATGGGCCACATTTTTTCCCATACAACATACTTTAGCCTAAGATTTCACAAGCTAGTGGAATAATGATACTCATTTCCTACTCTGTGCAGTGACTTCAGTGCAAGATTTGATAGTTGCACCGGTAAACCACATTATTATGTTTTCGAATCTCCATCCTAACTTTTTACCAGCTTATGTACAATAAAACCATGTACCTGGGACGTGACATGAGTTTTGAGACCATGACAGGTTTTAAAAGAACCGGAACATGAGTTTTTTGGAGGATTCTGATTGGCTGAAGGAGTCTAGGGATGTTCCATTTCTTTGGGGGGTTGTCATTATTTGGGTGTTTGCGGTCTAATGTTTGAAATTGGGGTGGTTCTAGGTGTCTTCTGGTTCCATTTCTTTGGTGGTTCCTGGTGTATACTGCTCATTATTTGGTTGTCTATAGTGTCAACTTGTTCAATTTATTTGATACCTCCTGGTGTTCACTTTTAAAAATATTATATTTACCATGGGTGTTTATACTTTTCACTAATGTTAATAGGATCTAGTATTCTAAACTTGAGCCCGTTCAAGGCAGATTCTGAAAAACATAATAATGATAATATTGGATGATTTTTATCGCAGGTACAAGAATTTATTGGTCTCGTTATGAGTTTGAAAATATTGCGCTCGTCGAATCCGCGACTCGCACAATATTTCAAAACTCATAGCTGACCGATAAAATTATGGATTCCTACTCAAATATCCCAATCTCATATCACACTCTCGGCTTAGAACAAATGGCGTTTTTACACACGCAAACAAAGACGGCATTTATCTTGACAGGTGCCTAAACTGTGTCAAGGTTATGACATCACTGAACAAGGCTAGAGGGAAAAGACTATATCCCAAAGCAGTTGTCAAAACTGTCACTAGTGGTAGTTTTGTTTTATTATGCGTTTTGTATAAAAATTAAGACGACTGCCAGTCATGATAGTACATGCAACAGATTAAAACCTATGGTTAACTGTGTAAACAGTGCATCCTCTATGAATACGCCACTTGTAGAGCGGGAAATTGGTTGAGTCGTAGGTCGATTGTGTCAATACAGTCAGGTTGTGGCCACAGTGTTTGAAAAAAATGCTAAGAAATTGAAAATTCTTCTCTCATTAAAGTCAAAATGTGAAAAGGTCCCTCCCCAATAAAAGTCTACTACTTCATCAATTTACAAATTGCTCCAGTATCAGTTGGAATTTAGATAAAGAAAGACTAGTCATTCATGTCACTTTTCACACTGCGAATTTTATGTAAAAATATTTTCTTATACTCTCAGATGTTTCCAAACAAATCATTAAAGCAAGTCTCTGAATTTAAATGACAGACGAGTGGAGAAAATTAAATTAAGTTTGATAGCTGAAGTGAAAGGTTGGTTCTTTGGTAGTTTCAAGCATGCATCTTCATGTCCCTAGGGGACTTGTTAGTGTAAAGTTGTAAGCAACTGGTAAATGACCTTTTAATCTATCTCTACTCTGTAGGGTTTGCAATGTGTTCACATCATCTTCGGATGTTCTGCTCGATTCTCACAAAGCAGCTGATATACTTTATAAAGAAAGTAGATGAATATTTGGAGAAAATCTAGAAGAAATTCACTGGACTAATTAATTACGCAGAACAGGTAGTGTAATAGGTTGGATTAACACAGGTACGATACAAAATTAATGCAGAGGGCATTTGAAAGTAAAGGGGGCATTTCGTGATCCACAACCTCGCTCCCCCTCCCCAAGCTTAACAAAAAAGTGAAATTTTTATATCATCTGAACCATTAGCCTAGTACTTCATGTGTACCAAACATTCGTGCAAATTAGGTCGTATCTGTTAAGAATGTGCAATTCTTATTTCTGTCTGTAACCGGACAGAAATTACGCACATTGGCCTAGGGACCGGGAAACAAGCAATTGCTCATAAAACACAAAACCGCAGGATCGGAATCAATCAAATTTTGAATCAATTTTTTCAAGGATATCTGTGATCAATTAATAAAATAGAAGGTGCTGGAATCAACAAATGCACCTTTAAAGGATTATGATGCTTTTACGAATCCTCAAATATATGTGATTATGGACTTCATACACAGTGCAGAAGTAATACAATTTGGATGCAACCAGTGCAAACTGTTGATCTAAAGAAACTGCCACGAAAAACTTGAGTCAATGGTATCATAAAATCACTTGATTGATTTAAATTCAGCATAATATTTTTGGTTGTCAAATAGTTTTCTGATCTGAAAGCCAAAATCAGCCAGTTTTACTGGTTTCCCAATTCCACCTGCAAAAAAAAAATCAAGAAATGCCTTTGCTGAGAAAATGAGTTCTTTTGATATGATGTGTCACAAATATGATGATGCTAAAAAGAACTATCAATCAAGTGTAAAACCAAGCAGCATAAGAAAAAAAAAAAAAAAAAAAAAAAAAAAACAAAAAAAAAATCAAGAACAATGAGAAAGCAAAATCAATTTGGAGATGTTTTGCCTCAGACAGCGACACTGGAACTTTATCTGTACCTCATCAGAATGTTGCATATGATTAAAGTTACACTTTAAAGGGGCATTTCCTAATTCACATTAAGCGGCACTGGCACATTTCACCAAAAATATGAAATCTTCAATTTGGCTCTCAAATGATAGACTAGGCCATGAAGAAACAGGGATATATTTACACATAAAAAATAACTACCCCAAAAAGATTAGGGAATGTATGAGGATAAGACATCAGGCCATTTGTAGCCAACTTTTAAGTTTCATAACTTAATCAACAAATGTGTATATACAGGAATATTTTTGATCGTACTCACTGATATTAAAACCACAAAGGTTATAGACCGATCAAACAGTGTGCATAGAGATGGGAAACATGCATACGGGGCGGCGGTCACATCCTCTAAACCTCGTCGCCTCTCCTACCTCGGTACCCCTCGGTCGTTCACCGTTCTTGCCGACTGGATAACGCACTTGTGCATGGTGTGCTTAGTGGGCAGGGGCGCGCGTACGGCCAGGCTGTACCTTCCGTAAGTTCCCTCCTGCGGAGGGGGGCGTTCGCGTTGGAGGGTTACCATGGGGGGTGGGGTTAAGTTTCTCTGTTGTTGTGTTTTTGTGGTGTTTAGTGTTCTGGGTTAAACGCCATTTTCGGTCGTCTGCTGAATTTAACGGTCGCGGCGACGTAATTGTAAACTCATTCCGTTTACCCATAATGAAACTGAGTTGTCGTAATCATTTTAGGTGAGGGCTAATGTATATAAAAGCTTTAAAACCATGTAAAAATATCAATTTGAAAAATCTTGAGGGCCACCATTTTTCAAAGTGCCTGTCTCTTTATCATTCCAACTTCCCTAAAAATGTTGAGATTACGGCGAAGTAGCTTTCACATATATAAGTCTAAGACCATGATCTTTACCTTAATGGGAATAATGTGCAACATGTGATGGGTATCTGAATTATGCTAATATAAGGTATTTAATACATCTAGGCAAATTTCACAAACATCATGAAGCATATATATTTTTAAAAATACTTATTGACAATCATTGCTACGACCATGGACTTATAACAGGACAAATATTCCAAATTTTTGTGATGGATCACAATAATGATGATAAACATTTTTGCCGGCTTATCTAAACATATGGCCCGTATTCTCAAACTATGTTTAACGCTAAGCACTGGTTAAATCGCAATTTAAACGCCCGCTAAAATAAACGCAATCTCAAGCATGGTTATCTATCTTTAAACGCTGTTTAAATTTTAGCCGAACATCGTTAAACATGCCTAAAACTTTTGTTAAACGTAGACTTGGTCCGGGGGTAGTTTAAGGCGTGTTTACTTCACGTTTCATCAAATGCCTGATATTTTCAACTCTATGTGATACTCGTGGTTAGACCAGTTTACCTCCTTTATTTCTCTTATCTTTCTTTCCGAGTCCTCAGGTGATTTCTTCTCGTCCATATTACCTTTGCTTCTATTTCCATGCTCGTGTTTATCTGTTGCGCAGTATTGAATGATCGTGCGGCACAAACGGCCATATAACAGTTTAAAATAGCCGGCTTTTGTCTCCATCATTCAACAGATCTACAGCTCCTTGGTAACGCTACTTCTTGAATTTACCTGGACTCCTGCCTTGCATTTACAACTATGAAGGCATTGCTGACCATATAAATATTGTTCACGGCACACGTAATGAATATAGGCGAAGATAAGTCACAGTTTCGTGGATATATTTTACGGCGTTTAAATACAGTCGTTTTATCTAACGACTGTTAAAAATTTAACCTGCGGTTTTTTTAAACTGCGTTTAGCTAACCACAGTTTAGGCCTAACCACCGTTTATGTTAAACAGTCGGTTTGAGAATACGGCCCACTGTGGCCCATGGTACAAAGTTACTGCACAGCATCTGCTTACTGGAAACTGATTACTTATGTTCTTAACATTATGTTCTGTACCGATAAGCACTAATGTTGGCTGGATGTCAGACTCATAATCCGCTTGTGCCAAATCTCTTGCAGTTGAATGGCCAATAAAACTTAGTGGTGCATGTGTGTAGTGCTAAGAATGCATTTTTCTCCTATGCTACACTTAAAACGATGGGTCAAAATCAACCCTTTTTAGGTGGTCACTTTTTGAACACTAGTGGTTGAAATCATCACGTTAGGTCTTTGTCTGGTTTTTTTTAGCTCATATTGAAATGACGGAAAGAGTTTCCATATGTACCCTCTTCAAATTCTACATAAACAAATTATTTCTATTTATGGCCTAACACTAACAAATACCTCTAACCCTAAGCCAAAAATAAAAAAGAATTTGTTACTGTAGAACTTTGAAAGGGGTACATAGGAACTCTGCCGAAATGACCCCTGTCAACGGGTCATTTCAATGACCCGAAATAATGTCCTCTTTGAAAAGGATGTAGAGGGGCCAAAAAAAAAATTGTTTGATTGTCCATAGATGACTTTAGAGTTGGGTCGGTCGGAAAGGCAGGGTGTAAGGATGGAATGGCTGGGAGTGTGGCGTTCCGGATAAAGAGACGGATGAGACAAGAGGGCGGGGATGCGGGAGGGGGATTGGTCTGAAAATTTTTTTTTTGTTTTTAAAATGTACAATAGCAAACTATATTGAAACATGTTTGTGTGGTATTAATAAAGTTAATCAAACACTAAATCAAGTGATTCTTCCTACAAATGCATCTTTGTACATTGACACCCAACTAACATGCTAAGAAACGTTTAACATCATCTTTTACGTTTCAGACAGTAAATTGAAAAGAAAAAAAAAACTTTTTTGGAATTTTCAAATTTAGGGTCGGTATTCTTTTGAGAGTAAAAGGAAAAAAAAAACTTTTTCCTGATTTTCAACATTATGTCGGTCGGATAGGACAATCAAACAAATATTTTTTTTGGCCTAGGTTGACATTATTACATTTGGGGTCATCTTCTTTGCAAGAATGTTTTTTGCACCTATTACGAAACCCTTTAATATTGTCATTTTTACCCCAAAAGGGTTATTTTGCAAAAAGATATATGACCCCCCAATATGTCATTTTAACCCCAACAGGGTTATTTTTAACTACCTTTGTGGGTCAAATTTTTGACAAGATCAGTGGGGTCAAATTTGACCCTTTTCTAGTGGTGCATACTGACAGTAAGCATATGGTCAAAATTAGTTGTGTTCAAATACCAATGTTTAATTGAATAATGGCTGTGTTTTCATCCTGAACTTCATTAAACATCCAAGCTATCTTTGTTATAAATAATGTATTTTCAGGTCAACATTTATTAGCCTATGCCTGTACATTGATATGAGTACCATAAACTTTTTATCTCCCTGGACAGACATAAACTTTAATGATTCCTCATCATTTTGAAATCTATAACCAAGGATGAAAGATATAAAGAATGACAGAAAAAAAATGGGTTGTTTTCATTCAACTTCCAGAAACTGATTATGTATCACCAAGGGGGAAAACGGACGTCAAAATACTACTAGACTAATTTAGTAAAAATAAATTATTATGTACATGCATCATGTTTGTGTTTTTTTGGTGTGCACAGAGAGTATGTGTATAAGGGGTAATAGGCCTCAGCTGGTACTTTCCTACACGTTCTCCCACTAACAAAGCTATCACTATTGGCAGGACATCTCTAGAGGCTAAAACATGTCATAATTAGAAAGATAGGATCAGTGAGGTGAAGGTGCCACACAGAAGTTGACACACAAACTATTTAAGTGTAGATGAAGTGGCTGGCATTAGACCTCTGGTTTAGAGTTATGCAGTATTTTTAACCAGGGTGCTCTTCCATTTGATCCACACTCCCCTGGAGAAGATTTTATACAAATCTTCCACAGAGTGTGGTGTGCTTTCTATGACATGTCATATAGGCTATTGCATTTAGAATCTATACTCCCCCTTTTTTTTATTTATAGCTAGTTGGCCTTGAAATCTCGTTCACTTGCCAAACTATGATTGCCACCACAAAATAGTGACGCAAATGCCCTTGTTGTGGGGAAAATTGAGAGTGTCACAGTTTTACTGTGCTGGACGATTTCAGCCACAAACTTTGCCATTTGGCAAAGCAGTATACACTAGGTCAGAATCCAAAGGGATGCCCTGACAAAGCTTTTCTCAATATCCTATCACCAAAGTACAACAGCTGTTGGGACCCGTGCTACATGTTCTCCTTATTTTAGAAAACGATCTTTAAGCAGTGGTGACACAATTTTGACAACTGATAATGTAGGCTCATGAAAGAGCTATACCTCTGCCAAAAAATCAGAAAAAATCCACCAGCGGGATTGTGCATATAGGCCATACAAAGATCACAATTTAATGGATATAACACCTTCTATCTAATATTGCCATTTCCAAAGAAAAGACGGTAAAAATAGTTGTTTTTAAGAAAAATTACATTTGCCACAATGAAATTTCATAAAATTTACACAGATGTAGTTAGTGGAATAAATTAATCCAAATCAGTTGTCAAACTGTGTCACCGTTGATATTTTTTGTTTTATTCAGGATGTCATAATTAAATGAGACTTTCAAACAGCGCTTGAAAAATGTTTTATGCAATAATGGACCACCTAACCTGTTAGGGACAAAGCAATAATCAAAAGAAAATGACTGTAAACAAGTGAGCCACTTTACATGCCATATGTTCAATATACTTTGCGCATTGAAGCTCCGGGACAAAGTTCAGTAGTGTCCATCTGTAATGGGACCATCTTGGAGGTCAAAATAGGGCTAGACAAAACATTTTTTAGTACATTGCTTATACACCATCCCAGTTTTGCACATCCACATTCACTGGCAACCATTGAATTGGATAGGGTTGGGGTAGAAGTCCCTCCCCAATCACTTGTCTGGTCAAATTGGTCCATACAATCCCCTACTCACCAACAAAATGTTTAACAATTCTCTGGAATTACAGCAAATTAGCCACTTTGTAGTTTAAGGCTTATGATCAGATTTTTTTTGGTTTTTAAGTCATATCTTGACTCATCACATAACTGATCTATCTCACCAAAATATGTGTTCGAGGAAAAACCACAATTGAAAAAAATTTCCCTTCGTAATTAGCTCAGCGCATACCGATTGCATCATTTAATTCCAGGCTCTAAAGGAATATTATCAAGAAAACACTTCAGAGTTTTAATTGCAGTGAAAAATAAAATCTTGGTTATCTAGCCCATATGTTTAATCTGACTGCTTGAATAAACTGAAGACAGTATGTGATTAAGATTTTTTTCAATTGATGTCGAGATAGAACACAGATAGACCAGTTGTGTAACGTATTCATCACCGTATTATAAAAAAAGGCACAATGGTCATATCAGTGTAGCACATAGTAATCATGTCAGATAGCAATGTATGTGATACAGCTTTGATATCGAATATGTGATAAAGATATATGTATTACGATTTGAGTTCGTAGACAGATAGCTCGTATGGTAACATATTCATCACGGGTTAAGTCGCATGTACATTATATTTAGGTATACATTGTGATCTAGGCAGATAGCGCTGTATGTGAAAAATTAAATTGAAATAAATACACATATATCAACTTTGCTACTTAAATCTAATTCAACTTAGGTAGAGTCCAAGTCTGAAAATCTGTAAGTATGAAGAGTTCAAGGTCATATTAATCTACCAAATTTTTCTCAAAAATGTCAAAAATATGAGATTAGAACAGTATGTGATGTAAAGTATCTATATGTTGTGAACTGTCTAATAACTGAAAACAGTTCATAGCACAAATGTTGAAGTCTCAATCCTATGCAGAGAAAAAAAATGTCTCATCATTTTAAAACGGCGACTTTGATTGTTATGATTATATCTCCTAGTAGTGCTCAAATAAAAGAATCAAACAGATTACACCAAAAATGTCTCAAAGCAACAATTTGACACTAAAACTATAGCATTCGAACTACATAATCCACACCTTTAAATTCTTACTAACTGCTGATTAATCCAACGACCTCAACACTGAAATTGCTCTGATAAATGGATCTAGCACAAGCTATAATGTCAAGATTTTTCTACATCATTGACCAAATTAGTGTTTCATATGCCTCTTAGCCAATGGTGATTTCCCTGTGGTGTTTTTAGAAATAATAGAACAACAGGCTTTGTTAAAGTTGTAGTCAAGTGTGCTTTTAAAGGCACACTGGCATGAGCATATGGAAAATTACTATAGCTCGAAAGGATGCCTTTAGAAGTTTACACGGAAACTGTCACTTCAATAGTAGTGGTAATGTATGAAGAGGGGAGGATGTATTAGTTAGATAATTAAAGGTATGATTTTGGAAACCCCGGTACTCATTTTACGACGAATTGAACCCAAGGCGATACATTATTTTAAGTGAAGAACGAGGCCGGAGGCCGATTCATCCACGCAAAATAATGGTGATGCCGGGTTCAATTCGTCGTAAAGAGGGACCGGTTCCCCAATCATACCTTTATTCTCATACTTAAACATCTTATCATTTAGGTTATCTTTACCCAATTCGCGATGCTTACGCTTAATACAACAAGAAAGAATGCCACCACCCAAGTGCAACAATCGAACACCAGTGAACGCAACGATCATAGCAACGAGACGCCGTAGGCAGGCGCGCGCTGAAAGGTAGCAAACGCGGTTTATGACGCGAGCGACTTCAACCTAAAAAGATTCAATACGCAGGCTGCGTACGACCTGGGTTTCAAGTTATTAAACGAATAAACCCGGCATCAACCAATGAAATTGCTTACATTTTCACCGATGTTTTAGAATATTAATAACACATCAACACAATCGTGTCATTTTAGTGCATGAAGATATTTTATTCAATTCACTTATTATCATATACACCATTAGGAAGAAAGCCCAGTTTTAGAAGCAGACGGAAACTGGAACGTACCGAGAAACCGCAGGTTGAGTATGGAATGGAAACAAACACACATGCACATGTAATCACAGGCCCGGACCGAGGGTCAAACCTGGGACCACAGGGTGCAAAGCGAGGGGAAGACCCATGCGCTCAGCCGACCCCCTTGTACATGTATGAAAACTTAAAAGTCTTGACCTTTCTGCAAGCAAAAGATTTCTACATGCTATTACAAGCATAGGCCTTCATGTGTAACTTCTAGGTGGTTTATTGTAGGTGGCCAAGTAGACAAAACATCAATGACGGTGGGGGAACAAGTATAAGATGACACACATAAGTGACACAAGGGGATAAATGGAATGATAGTAAGCAAAGGAACCGTGAAAGACATCATTTATAAACAACCCTTCCTCACCTTCTTGCAGATATAACGAAACAAATTGGAATTCCAGGAATTGATTGGAGAATGTTCGATATAAACAGTTCCATTTCACCTAACAACACAGGTGAATGACACAAAGACCAGTGCAATGTTTTCAGATTGTTTGGACATACCACAAAGCAGATATTTGCCGGAGGACTTATTATCACCATTGCCACTGTCCCTACCATTATGATGATTTTTAGTTATGATTGTATGTGTGAAGTACACCCAAAGCAGATATTGCTTAGAGTGGACTTATTATATCATTTCAATGTTATTCTGTATGAGCAGTTCGGTGTACTGCCACTAGTATCCTTATCAGTCAAGTCCAATATTCATCATAGGGGGCACTGATTAGGTGTTTAGTACTAGTAAAACAATGTTATTATAATGTCAGTAACATTTCTCTGAAGAGGTAAACTGCATTTGTATAACCACTCTTCGTTATAAGGCCTTCCCTCGTACCAGTAACCTATGGTTAGAATCTGGCAATCCCTGTAAAAAACAAAATGGCCACAAAACAACTACCACCTGTTTCAATTCCCGAAAACACTAACAGCCAAATGCACGAATCAAAACCACATTTAAACAAACAGATTATTACAATCATTGACAATTAAACCGGACACCGATTGTCTGGCCTTGAACCATTTTCACAATAATCATTGTTTCACATATGATAAATATTTAAATTTGATATCCTATGTTTTTTCCAAACATATGCATATGTCAGGTTTATTGCAAGTAGTGGTATTTCCATGTGACACTGGACAGAGCCCCGACAGCAGGTTGGGGGAACCCACATATTACATAACCTGATTGGTTTTTAGCAAAGCTGTGTTACCTTTGCTTTCTTCTGATTATCTATCTTACACATAACACTTGAAGGCTGTAGTAGAGTAGGCTTGACTCAAGGTTTGTATGTGCTGTGCATAGGGCTGTGCTGCCAGATTCAGAATCTCAAAACTCAGAGTATTGACAGTTTGATAATCATTCTGTTCATTGGAGGAGTGGAAAAATTAATCTCAGTGCTAGTGGACTGTTGATTGCAGCATCTTTTAGATATCATGATCTATACTCTAAAGATAAAAATTTCATCTACTTAAAGATACTTTGGTATCTAACGGAGATAGCATTGATCTACTAAGATAAAATTCTATATACTGAAGATAGCATTCCATCTACTGAAGATACCAATCTATCTAATACTTGAGCAGTCTATCTACTAAAGATGAATTCTATAGATACAGATAGCATTATACTACTACAGAGAGGTGTTTAGCTACGACAGTAGAAAACATATCTGTAGAGATCAAAAACTATCACTACAGACCAGCACAATATGAATTCCTTGTTTCGGGTTTTGGACCCGTGGAAGCCAAACCTCTCTATTTTTCAAAAATTTACAGCTGGCTGATGTTCCCCAAATTTCAGTGGATTTTAGGGGATTTTTGGTAGTGATAGAAAAAATGTGAATTGTTTAAAATATTTCATGTATTAAAGCGACTTCCTGGGACTGAATTGAAGACATTTTCAATGTCTAATAGAAAGAGCCCACATTGAAATACCCTTTCTGTAAGGGATCTAAATTGTCTGACACGCTATTTAACTTTGTATATGACAGGTTTTTCAATGGAAAAGCATTACATCCGATGCATTATGACAGGTTTTATATTGTAGAAGAAACGCGACCTCTCCGAATAATTTGCAAAATTAGAAACATTTAATAGAAAGAGCATACGTTGAAATACTTTCTTCCGATCTAAATTTTCCGTAAGGTATTTAATTTTTGATGACGGATTTTATGCAAAAACCAGCTATTTTTCAATGGGAGAGATCACCGAAAAAAATGGTGTCCAGCGTTACTTCCCCCAAAGGAATCATTATGTATCTACTCCATACTACAGGTAGCATTCTTTCTACTACAGGTAGCATTCTATTCATACAGGGGGCTGGAATCGCATTCACTTACAGCTGGCATCTACTACTACAGTTAGATTCATCTACTGCAGGAGGCATTCTATCTACTACAGTAGCTTCTATCTACTACCGTTAGCATTCATCTACTACAGTTAGCATTCTATCTACTACAGTTAGCATTTATCTTACTGCAGATAGCATTCTTCTAAAGGACAGCATTTATCTACTAAAGAGGATTTACATAATAACATGATAACGCCCAGGCAGCTTTGATCTAATAAGACCGGTACACCTTCCATCTATTAAAGATAGCCTTCTACACAATGCTAAACTTGGTTAAACACTGCAAATGATGCCTATTGTTTAGATAGCTACTGAAGTCAAAGTCAACGAAAGTGATAACATGGAAGAAGGCTAACATCTGTAGAGGCAAGGTATGCTACCTTCTGTCAAATATCTTCAGTAGATCGTATTAACGTCTCGTATGACACGGACAGGAAACTATCTTCAGTAGAAAACATTGTGTAGTATGCCACCTTCTGGCCAATACAATTTTGTTGAATGCTATCTTTGGTAGATAGCAAAGTGTAGTATGTTAGCTTCTGTCAATAAAAGTTCGTTACATGTCTAGTCTGATAGTTAGATAACATTGGTAAGTGTAGTATGTAGATTCTGTCAAAATAAACATTTCGTGTAAGCTATCTTCAGTAGATAACATTGGTAGTATGCACCTGTAATATATACTTTTGCTGATTCTATACCCGTCGGTCGATATCACTATGTAATAGCCACTTCTGTCAAATAACATTTTGTCAACTGCTATCTTCATTAGATAGCATGGGCAGAAATAATGTCTTTAGAAGATAGTTTCACCATTATTTTTTTAACACAATACTGTTTTCAAAGAGATTATGTGCAGAATAAACTTTCCACAGCTCGCATGTGTGAATACACCCCTCGTTAGATAGCTCTGTGTAGAATGCCTATCTTCAGAAGCATGTGAGGATGCTCTTTCCAGAAGAGGTAATTTGCTCTCAAATTCTATATTTACAAAATAGCATTTGCAAAAAATACTTTCAGGATTGGCATTATGACGAATGCCCTCTTAGGTAGATAGCACTGGGGAAATGCCAGCTTCAAAAAATGTTTTGTTCAAGATATGGTGAATGCTATCATTAAGACAATGTATACACAGGAGTTCAGGAGATGCAATGCCAAGAATATTCCTCTTGGTAAAAAACTTCAGACCTATCTGCTAAAAGGAATCATATTAAATGAAATTGATGTTAAAAATGATACCCTCGAGATGGGTTGAATGTTATCATTACGATAATTGTATTTACAGAGAATGTTATTTAGGAAATAGAAACATTTTGAAGTGGATGAATATCGTGTATGATTTTTAAAGGACCATGGCCCGATCGCTAATAGCCTGTCCCCAGAGCCCCAGGATTTTACCGGAAGTGGTCAACATTTGGTATCAGAAGGAAAGCTGCTTATTTTGCTCATTTACCCTGTGAAATCTTGAGCAAAGGATGTTTGGTTTGGAAGTTAGCGAGCGAAAATGTGCCCTGTTTGGTCGACCAATATTAATTCTACACAATACTCTATGGGGCTTAGAAAAATCAATTTTTAGCGCTTTATCAAAACGGATTGAAATATCGGTGCGAAACTTACAGCTGAAAACTTCATATCCTTAAATTGGCCATCCTTCCTTTAACTTTGTTTTGATTAGATAAGAAGATGTCATCTATGTCATCTGTGTGCAGACAAGTTGTAGAGATACTAGAATAAATTGATAAGAGCAGCAAAGAAGGACATGCTTTGTCCACAGACTGTTGCCTTTAGATTGCTTTCCCCCACGATGGCTTTAAAAGGATACTAACTAAATAAACTGCTAGCATTACCATAAAGAACCCAACTTTTGGTCTAATACCGTTACATAATTTTACACCGTGGTGCGAATCAGTGATCATGGTGTCCATTACTCATTCCCAAGTGGAAATATGTCTGAACAATATGTGGACATAGAGCAAATACCTGTATTGATCACTTCCTCACACTGTCTATATAAGTAAAGGAACATCCTTTGAAGCTGTGCGAGTATTATGTAATTTTCTCAACAACTGGCATTTTTTAATAGTAGGAAATGAATGGAGAACAAAAATTTGACATGGAAGTTGGAAATTGCATTAGACCAAAAATAGTATTTGTTGTTTGAAGGGTTCTAATGTTGAGTAATGGATGCTGGCTACAGCTGGTATTCCCCTAAAACAAAAATATATTAGAATGCCTTCAAAGTTCAACTTTGGACCTTTGACCTCACATTGTAGGTCACACGCCACAGGTAGTCATGAACTTAATAGTTAAAAAGCAACAACAAACATGGCTATAACTTGTGCAATCAATCTCATATAATGAAAACCAATGTATGACATTGTCGGGCAAAATACCATCTTCATGCTGATAGAGGTTGTATCTGACAAAATTAGCAAGGCAATCACTAAGTCACATGCCTCTTCAAGGAAGTTAGTCCATTCCACAGACGGATTTACAATTCATGTGATTTATATGATTCCTACTGCTGAAAAAAATAAATATTTATGATTTCTCTTATGAAAAATATTAAACCTTAGGGAAAAGGTGCCATCTATTTGCAAAGTTTTAACAACTGCAAACTTTTGCTGCAGGGCATTAATTATGTTAGGTTGGATTATAATGAAAGCACTATCCCTGAGCATTTGGGAAAAATAGGTGTTGTTTTTACACATTGTGTCAAGGTTTGCTGTGATTAATTCCTATCAAATATGAATGCGTATACAGAAGTCTCATAGACTGATGAAATGCTATAGTTATTAAGAGTTCACAATAACGCCTTTATAATTTGATTCTAAATCGATTTACAGATTTCCTTGTCAATTGAAAGAAATTATATAATGGCATTTCAGATTATGCTGTGTGTTGTGTAATAGTCTGAATAGTCACACAGTGGTTAGCGTCACATGCGGTCAAAACATCTGCCAAATTCCTCTGGAGGAAATCTAGTTGGGTTTGGGTTACACCGTTAAAACAATCTTTAAAAAACAGCGTATTCAAAGTTGGTTGATTAAAAATCGCACAACATGGCATATAAATTATTAGTTGATTAAAAATGCCATTAATTCCGTTGGTTTAAAACACTGAAACTTATTACGGTGATAAAACAAAACAAACGTTGGTTAATTAAGAAATTTTTCTTAACCAACAAAAGATTAAACATAAATTCCCGCCAAACAACACACGCTCTCTGAAAATTTTGCAGACAATGTTCAATTGTGGGTAAATCTTAATCCAGTTGGGTTAAATCATCTATTTTGCCACCAATGTTATTAAAATATTGGGCACATGACCAATTTGAAAGCCGAGTGTCAAAATCAAACTTGCCTATAACGAGGATGACGACGTTTGCTGAGGGAGTTTGATTAATTCAGTGGATATGAGATCAGCACTAACCCTATATACTTGATCGGTTTCAGGCTTAAGGTTTTGGTTGTACGGAGACTTATATTTTGGGCATTTTTAGACTCTGTGAGAGACTCACAGCTACTCCAAATTTCGCGTCGCTGAAAATTCGACAGGGTTTAATAGTCCCTAGTCTAGTTCAAAGTCAAGTACTTCAAATGAGGACCGAGGGAATGAGAGATTATTATGCCTTACTGAATAAAGCTCTAATAGAATCCCTCATTGAAGTATTGACACATACTATAGACTAGACTATTCAAGCGCAGTTTGACAATATTCAACGAATAACCCACAAATGGTTAAAAAGTTATTTAGTTTAAAACCAACGCCATATAAGTAATAATAATAATACCAACAAATGATTAAAATTTTAACCACCCTTTTAGTTTTAACCAACTCACATATACCAACTGAGCAAAAAGAATTATCCAACAAATGGATAAAAGTTTTAACAACCACCTTAATTTTAACCAACATCCGTTTGATTAACTGTTTGTAACCACAAATCGTGTTCACTATTAATCCTAGTTTGATTTAAAATTTTTAAAAAACCAACCAGATTAAAAATGTTAATCACGTTTAACAGTGCAGGAAACAAGCAATTCTCTGGAAAGTTTGGGAAAAAGACCCATAATAGCCAGGTAACATTGTGACAGTGTTAACGAAACTCCGCCTTCCGTTTAAAAATAGTTATCCCAGGCTAAATTATGAATATTCATATAAATCTGAAGAAAATTGGACAATTTACAACAATTTGAAATTTTAAAAGATAGTGCTGAAAAATAACCACTTTTGTACCAAACCTATTTCCTAAATTTAGGTTCATTCATCACGCCTCACATACACTGCTTAAATTGAAACCATATTTGCAAGCAGCATGCCCCTGTCATATAATAGTCCATTTACCACCCAGAAACACTTGGGATTTTGTATAAATGCAAGATGAATATTTTAAAATTAGCGGTTATCATTAATGAATATAAATGGACTACACAGTTTTGCCACACAACAAATGTTATTGATATTTAAGATCATTTCCCTATATTCAGGGATATGGTATGCAATGAGTGCCGATCAA
>JAMKCH010026786.1:0-19118 GCA_023653785.1 Ophioderma brevispina
GCGCTCCTGCATGCGCACGCGCGCCTCCTTGCGCCCTCTCCATTTTTTCCGCGCTGCCGCACGCATCTCGCAACGTTCCCCGTGTCTCTTCATAACAAATCTCGCTACAATTCAACCTGATGAAGGGCGAAGCCGAAATTCTTTGTCATATCTCATAGCACGGCATCTTTACTTTGGACATTGAAACCTTATATATTTTATATATATATTATATAATTAGATCCTGCGGTGCAAGATTTTTTTCACCCCGACCCCGGACTACCCCGTTGCATCTGTCCCCGCCCCCCGATAATTTAGGCAAACCGCCCGACCCGGCCGCTAGCTTTTTAATGACCGGACCGCCTCGTTTATAGACCAGCCCGGATGCTCACGTCAATTCCCGGTAAAAAAAACGAGTCCATGTGACTGTGAAGTTTTCAGATTCAATTGTTTGGTGGTTTTACCGCGCTACTTGGTATATGTTCTTATTTCGTGGCCGTATGTAGGGAAACTGGTTCCCGTGGACTTTCGTGTTTATTTTCAATTTGAATTGGAATTCCAATATACAGGTGTCCCCAGAATGATTAGTACCCATCGGATACCCAAATGTTTTATTTTGTTCATAGAAAATCAATAACATGAGGTAAGCCCCCTGGTTTAACTGTCAACTTCATTAGACTGTAACCTTTCATAAGACTTGAATCGTGAAATCTGACTAACCAAGTGAAAATACACTCAATTTGTGTTACGAGGTGCTTATTCAGCCTTTGGGCAAAGTGAACAAAAATGCATGTGTATGTTATCCCTCGACTTACCAAGCTTTTTTGCATCACATTATCCGTCTTTTGAAATCTCTTATTAAGCACTTGCTACTTTTGATTTTGGTACAATAGATCTTCTATGTTCATTCTCTTCCCTTGATACCAATATAAGTACCAGCCGCCCCTTTATGCCTCACAGTGACCGTCATAAAGACCATTGGCAGCAAATAATTTTCAATTTCAGAAAACCAAGTGCACAATTGGGCGAAATTCAATTTTGCACCAAAAGATTAGCACTATCCGAATTTTTAGCTGGTTTTGGCTCTAAATCATGACAAAGGACAGCTTTTATATACATACAGAGGATTGTAGTGCTTACTCGCAGAAAATACCAAAGAGAATAGGCCTATCTTGTGTGGCCACCACTGACCGGTACTGTCTGCGAGGTTTTATGACAGCATTTTGACGTCGTACTGGTCATATTAGTAACCCTTTTTGGTAGCGAAGCAAAAGGATGAGCACAGCTCTCTATTGGTACCACAACCAGCACTTTTTGAGTGTTTAATAACGAATTCCCAAAGGGACTAAAGCATGTTGTAAAAACGCTTGCCAGGAAGAGGTAAAGTACACATACCTTTTTTTTCAATCAGCCCAAAGGATTAAATCAGCACCTCCATACAAAATGAGTGTATTTCACTTTGGTTAGTCCATTTCCACGATTCAAAATTCTTATGAAAAGGTTATACGTTATATGAAGTTGGAATATTAAACAAGCTACCTAATTGTTATTATTTCAGGAAAAAAATAAAACATTTGGGTATCGATGGGTACTAATCATTCTGGGACACCTAAGTACTGGCTGTACCTCCCGAATCTAATCTCAATACTGAGCAAGGCGGCTTCACCAGTTCACCATACATGAATAAGCGGAGCTTAGTTCTAGGGCTATGGCCACCTGTACATTAACCACTTATCAAATTATCAAATTAATCAATTTATAATATATTTTTGATGCAAATTAATATGACGTCATAAAAAAAATCATAGAAAACGCTCAAGCTACATGAAGGTTCCACTGAAAAAGTCTTTGACCATTACAGAACTATCTGGCGTTTCCACCTTGATAGCATCTTCAAATTGAAAATGGCGGCCAAAACGGGCGCATTTCAGTTGAAGATAAAACCTTAACATTATCATATAAATTAATATATTGTTATACCATCCAAAATTTGTATAATTAAAGGGTAAGATTATTCTTGCCATTAGAAATCGTTGTCGTAGTTTCCGTTTTGATAACAATGGAGAGAAATCCCAGATGGTGTCCATACGTCTGTCGTTTCAGACTTTTCAAGCCTCCAAATTACCAGATGTCTGTATTATATTTAGTTATGTATATCCAGAAAATGATTGTCAAAGTATAACTTGGGGTATGAGACATGTTTTTATCACCAGCTATTTACAGTAATATTACTTTATTTGTTATGCGTCTTAAATTTCAAGATGTTGGTCAAGTGAACAAACAGGTACATGGGCAATTGTAGGTTTTAAAAGAAACTTAAACAGAGGAATATTGCCATATTTTTTCATTGTGAAAGTCTGTTAACAAACCAAAATACACTAGACATGAGTTTCTAATTGTCTAGGTTATATTGTTTCATATGAAAATTCGTACCTTTATGGTGATTGGGATTAATTAAACTAAAATTCCAGATGGTAAATTGTACTTAAGGAATTTGGAAGGATGTCATATTGGCTGCCATCTGAATTTAAGTAAATGATATAAATATATTGCCTGACAATAGTTGTGAATTTTTTCACAAATTTTGCCATTTTGATGAACTTTTGGGAGGACATTTTGGTTACCATCCTGATCTGAAGCAAGCTAATGCTTTATAACAGTTTCTGATTACTCGTGAAAATATGTGTGTTTTTTCCTAATTTAATGATTCTTTGGCCCAAATATGCAGCCTTTTTAATATTTTTCATTTTTGGAAGCCCATCTTGAGTATTGCTGGAATGCTGCATGTTTCATGTTTTAAATTTTCACTGCGTTAAAGAAATGATAAAAGGAAGCTATAACGGTTGATTTGATTGGTACTGGTATATTTAATTTTGAAATATGACGTCATACTTAATTTGCATTGTAAAATGGTGAAAACCACTCGAAAAAATTGGCACCATAATTTTTGTGTTCAATCATACTGTTGCGGTTAGGTTGGCATGTCCTACCCCCTGGCTCCGACGTTTCGCAATGGTTCCGCTCGTTTTCTTCAATATTAAGGGATATTACAAGTTTTCCAAGAACCAGCGAACATCTTTCAGCCGATATGGGGGAAGTGCACTGATCCGTGTAGAGATCAGTGGGGAAGCGCCGCAGTGTGCTTTTATGCTAGATGGAGTATAGTTTCAAAGAAATGAAACTGGCAAACTCCCGAATCTATGTATGAACGAAGCATTTGGATTTAACTTGAAAATGGATTTTAGAATCCATACTGAAGTCATTAAATTTACGCAGATTCTTAAGTATGCTGTATGTGCCATGATCGTGGTAAGATTGATTTCAGACAAACCATTTTGAGAAATGGGGCGGAGCACTCCCAATTACTGCATACACTTAAGGCCGAACCGTAGCCGAGAAAAATGCGACGGTGATGATTGCCAGAATTAGATGAAAAACCAGGACAAATCCCGATTAATTTTAATATGTTGCTATGATTTTTAACAGCTTAAAATTATTTCCACGAACGAAGCCACATAGCCCGACCCTACCCGACCCGTCCAAATGATCCCCGGCCCGGACGGGAATAAGGTGCAAAAGGCACCCCGACCGTTTTCGGTCCGGTCCGGGTCGACGTACGGTCCGGGAAATTTCGGGGATTCGGGGAGGTGCCCCGGCAGGGCTCTATTATATATATATATGTTATATATATATTGATATATATATATAATATATATTGGTAGTACTCCTAGAAGAACGATATGGAGGACAACCGTTACAGCTTCAATAAAGAAGCTCGTAACGGTTGTCCTCCATATCTTCTTCTGGAGTACTACAATTTATCTTACAACACCACGCCGCAGCCACCTTAAAAACTATATATATATATATATTTAAAAGACTTTGATTACATTTTTTTACATTACTGGTTCTTCGGTGAGGGCCTGCGAACAGACCCCACTCCTCAAACCAAAATGCACAATACTATGTCACATAGGGTTACTCTAATATATATATATAACTATATATAGTTAAATGTTTATTTTGTTTATTCAGTTAACACATCTATATGTTTTAGTGTGACTGACCATATCTGGCCTTTCGGTCATCTTCCTCATATCTTACTTATTGTGCTTCTTGTATTTTTTACATGTTTGTATCTGATGTTTTTGATATGATATGGAATAAATTTGATTGATTGATTGATTGCAAAACTTTATATAATACTTGGGATTTTTGCTATCATTTGCGGACCTCATAGAAATCTGTGTGGTTCAAAATATTGCAATTTGTTGGCGGTTAATTCCCTAATGTTCTTATTTTAACTGGACGAGAGTAGATTCACACTGTATAGGCCTAACCTTTATTCTTCATGGGGATTAAGAATTAATGGAGGGGCACGGGACAGATTTTTATTTCGAATAATACATGTCCAAGTCAAGCAAAATGTCTGTTTTTATGGCCAAAGAGTATATGGTGCAAGCAAAACTCGAGACAAAACTACAACGCATGCAATACCATATTAGGTGTAAGCTGTGTGGTCGCAGGTGAAAAGAATGCCATTGAAATGTGTCAGACTGTCCATCGCAAGAGTTGAACAGGTATTATACTGTTGTTCATCCCCTAATTGCAAAAATTAAGTCGGCTTTTGTTTATCCGCGCGTGAAAGTAATTCCTTTTCACGCGTGCTTTCTTTGCCAAATGCGTGCGCCACACGTACATCACACACTGCGCTGCTTAGCAGCATGTTGGCTTCTAGTCCCCCGCACTATCCATATCAATTCGCGGTGTGAAAGGCTTGCCAATTTGGTGTAACAAGTTAGTGGCCTAGTCTGTTGTTTTCTTTATGTTGTGTAGTTGTATAAGTCACACTCTCTGCAAATTGGCCATTCTTTTCGCCCACAAAATCAATTCGTGAATCGATTCAACCCCGGGGGGGGAGAGGAAAGGTGAGAAAAAGAGGGGGGGGGGGACCTTTTGTATGTTGTGGTTTTGTTTGTGGTCTTTCCCCCCCTGTTCTCCTATCCCGCCTGCCCCATCAGCGTGATCGTTGTGTATGTTTCTTGTAGTATCTACCTCAGACATTCCTGCATAAACAACAGAGGGTCAGTCCTAATGTAGAGGATGTGGTCATCATACGTTACCATCATCTTACCCTCAAAAAGCCAATCATCAATCTATGCCCAACTCTTTTAAGGATGTCCTATAATTCCAAAAAGCTAGTAAAATTATGCAAGCCTTGTGGAGCAAAAACTGTTAAAAGTACAATGCGAGAAAAATGGGTTTGACTTTGCATTTTAGTACAGACATCAGTGCAGATTTATTTTTTCTTTGTGGCAGAGAATGGTAAGTTATATCGTTTTGGGGTCTAAAATGCCTTGTACTTAAAGATATTAAATGCAAGGCAGCATATAAAACAACTACATTATTTTGCATAGTTTGTGCACTGGAGTCAAACTTGAATACTCCTCAATTTCGGCCAGAAAGAAGACCGATGTACATATTTGAAATCAAACATATTTTTCTTACTCAAACCATCAAAAATTACAAAATGTTTTAAAATGTAAAGAATTAAGAATTATGTGCGTACCAGAGAACATAGTCCAGTATTTTAGACCTCGATAAACTGAGAAAACACTTTTTGAGAAAATTGGGCAATTAACATTCATTTTGTACATGAGTTAATAGGAAAAAGTCAGATAAAAGTTCTCTATCACAAAATGTAAATACATAGTGGCTTTCCAAACAAGGGAAATAGAAGCTGGTGATATGCTCATTCAATATGCAGAAATAAAACATTTCAGATTTTTTCCCAAAATTTATGACGTCATCTTTATTGCCACAGCATCCGGCACGTCCCGCTTGTGCAGGTATTACACCAACATCAGCTCATGCCGGCTGCCATTTGAAAACACGGATATTTTACTTCCAATTCCCAAGAAAAATCGAAGACCGGTAGATTTGTGGTCTAAAATGGTTCCTTTTATACCACCTGAAACCGTTTTACCAGAAAACTTCTAACCGTTCACATATTTTTGTTCTAAAAGCTTATTCTTAACCCGATATCAAAAATTTGCACAGACGTCTATCTAAAGTCTGTTGAAGAAACTCTATTTGAACAATGAGAATCATAACAATAGCTCAGCAGGACGTTTTGTTGGCCTGTGTGGCTTATGCGTAATATATATTTTTTTGCAATCCCCCAGCCGAAATTTACGACCTCGAGTCATAATCCTGAGGTTTTAACAATCAGTTTGTGTTAGTGTGCAAAAACGTTCTTTCGAGGTAAACCTCCCCACTTTTTTTACAGGGCTTGGGGCGCTGCTATGTGGGAGTGAGACATGGTGTTTGAAGGAAAACGAGATGGGAATTTAGAGGAGGACAGAGAGAGCAATGTGTGGTGTGAAGTTGATGGATAGTGAAGAAGAACTGAGGACTTGATGCAGTGTTTTATATAGGCTTGGACGAAAGGGTGGTGGCACGGTGGCAAGGTGAATGGTATAAGTTGGTATGGGCCATGTTGCTGAGGAAGGATGATGAGATTTTATTAAAAGGCTTGAGTTCGAGGTTTGCGGTTGGAGGAGGAGGGGACGACCAGAGAGAACATGGAAGAAGCCAAGTGGAAGAGGAGAGTAGTGTTATGTCTCTTGGATGTCAAGGTCAAGAAATGCCTTTAACCCTAAAAGGCCGGGGAGTTGACATTTTTTTGTCTTATCTCACGATTTGTTATTTTTTCACGCCGAAACGACATGACTTTTTTCTTTGAAAGCCTTGCACTCGCTCGATTTTAAGACCATTTTGAACAAAAATTGGACATCATACGGTTATGACGCGGCTTAAGTAATCGCGTACTGCGTGCGAAGAAAGGCTATTTCCCATTTAAATAACAGAACAGCAGAAATCCATTTATTGTGCTAAGGATCAGTTACACTAGGTTTATCTATTTGATTTATTGTGCGTAAGAGCATGTGGCGCATACTTGACAACATCATGGCCAAAAAATCAACTTTTGCTTGTAAAAATGGCGTAAAACCATGAATTTTGCATTTTTCGATTTTTGTATGTCATGTTTGATGTGTACTTTTTGTGACTATCAATGGACTTGGAAGGGTCATAGCTATGCAATGGTACCACAAGCATGTGATAGTCATCAATCCGTTTCTGGGCTAATAGGGGGAAGAATTCACCCCCCCCCCCCCCCGGCGTGGATGGGAAAAAGCCTGACCTCTTTCTATAGGGTTAAACACATACACATGAGCCACAAATTTACAGTCTTACGTTCACTTATGTCCAAAATTAAAGGAAGCGTTGCATGCAGTTGAAGGATGAGATATGTCCTCTCAGCGAAGCTCCAAAATTGGTGGATGCCCCACAATTCAAAAAAGCCAAAAAAAAATCTAAAAAGGCCGAACAAAAATAGATTTTGAGAACGGTGTGAGCCCAAAAATTACGGTTTATGCCTGTTGTCCAAAAAGGTTACATTTCAGTATAAAGGGCCACTTTTGCCACAAAGTAGAAATCAAAGGGGGGGGGGGGGGGGGGGGGCACTGGTTTTCTATAATTTCTTTGGGAGAAAATTCCCCTTTTTAAAAATGCTGGATATTGTGAAATCTCTTAGTTGCACCTTTAATTTGAAAAAAAAAACATAAAAATACCCCACATCAAGTAGAATAATTGGTATTCATAAGGACATTTCTTATTCTTGAGGTATCGATTATTATTACCATTGTAATGTTTTGGACATTCCAAATTCTTGAACCAATCATTTAAAATCAAGAATTAGAATTAGGGTTAGAAGAGATAATGCTGCACTGCAGAATGTTGGTCTAGCTTCTCTTGTTGAATCCACTAAAACAGGCATAAATGTATACAGCAAAAGTTCTAATGTTCTAAAGAAGTCTGAGTGAAATAAGTTACCACTTCTTTATGAGTTAGGTGAATAAATATACTACATGAGCAATTACATCTCTATTTATATCTGGATGATAAACATTTAGTTTAACAATCTTCACCCCAACCAAAAAAAAAAGATACCATGCAGACATCACGAAGAATCCAGAACAAGTTCATACAAAGGTTCAGTCATCATTGACCTCAAGAGTTACTCAGTGATGAAATGGATGAGAACTGGAAGGGAAGATCAAGATTGTCCAGAATACAACATACGCATTTCCTCTATTATAGGATGTAAAGGCAGGGAAACACGTATGGAGTAGCAGGTTGGTTCATACTCGCTGAAGATTGCTCAGATGTAGGCCCCAACCATTGCTATTTTGCAATGGTACCGGGGCCATCTGAAATAAAATTAATAGTAAAACATAATTTACATAATATTGTGCAGTGTTTGATTGCTTCGCTGCTGCCATGAAATGGCAATCTGTGGATAGTACCAAGGGAGAAGACACGTTTTTTGGGGGCCACTTCTCCTGTCACAGAAGTTATACAAATGGTGCATCTTGCAGCATGGATGTTTAAAGTGAACTTTGACATGGAGAACCATATCAGTCATATTTTTTATTTGGTTCAGGAAAAAAATGGTAAATTGTCTAACCATCCAGAAGGACTGGAATGATTCAGTGACATTGTAGATCATTGAAGAAATAACTTCAAAATAATTTTATACAATTGGAAAATCAATTTTAAGCCTATAAGCCACAACCCCATCGTATTCATAGATTACCTACACGCCTTTTGATTCCACACCAATATTTGATACTGTGTCAATATGACTTTCAGTTTTATTTTGGCTACTTTTTACCACAAAAAGAAATTTGTGCATGGATTTTGTATTGGAGATGGAGGTAGGATTAAAAGGAAATGCACAGCACCTTTATGGACTCCCACATACGGATTCACAGGTGGAGTGTTTTGTCAATTTTAACCATCAAATTGTAATTTTTCATGATTTTTACTTGTATATGTACTTACCAGTGGTATAGCTATGCCGGTCGGGGTAGCCGGCACAGACTCAACACACACGCACCTGTAGTAAGCTTAAGATTTGGGCCTTTACGACGTGCACAAATCCAGTAAAGTACAGGAAGATTGAATATTATCTTATAACAAGGGGATTTCTAACTACCGCGACGTGCGATTTACCCGGCACTCAATTTGTTTTAGATACTTAAAACAAAAGCTATGGTATTCTCCCGTGATGACCAGCCTCCCAGTAAGCAATCCAGCTGATGGTTCACCCTGAGCAGTTAACAGATAAATGAGTTGGGAGTAACGCATAACACATCAAAGACTCCACCAGACGAAATCAAAAGCCGATTATTATTGGCATCAACGCACTAGAGAAATTACAGAGAGTCTGGGGAAGCCGATAAAGACACTCACTCTCCCAAATTACGACTGAATTCACAGTCTAACCCAGGCTTCTGTATGGCCTCTGAACCTGGACATCAAAAAAAGTCTGACATGAAGAATGGAACGCATTTGAGATGGCGAGCTACAGAACAACCTTAATACTTCAGCTGGTAGGGATAAGATCCGGAATGAAGAAGTTATGTCAAGAATCTCATCCTGCCACTTTCAACCAAAAAGTATCCTAGCTCGCATCACTGCCTCGCAGCTGACATGGTTTGGTCACTTGGCAGAATGAACAACATCCGCCTACCCAAACGCATTTGTATGGAAACTGTCGCAGGCACAAAAAGACAGGGAAGACCAGGAAAGAGATGGGAAGATTGACATCATTGTGGGCACCACCTTTCACAAGGCATATTTGGAAACGCAAGATAGGAATAGATAATCTGAATTGGTTCGAGGAGCCAACGTCCTTTGGGACAGGGGTGCATATAGATGATAGATAGGTAGTACGCTAATTAATTTACAGCAGCACTTCAATGTTAGTGTAGTGATAGAATTATCAAGTAGGGCACTTCACCCATTAAACAGCAAGCTCGGAAGCAGCCCCTAATCCGGTGCGTAAGAAACCATATTATCGAACGGGTAATGCGTGTTAATTGACTCCATTTCTTTCTTGTCGCGGGAAGGTAACATTGGTCAGTGTATCAAACAGCTATACGCTATATTGAGTACACGGTCATGAAAGATTACACCAAATTCAATGTTAAGCACTGCACATCGAATTTGAAATTGCCAGTCCAAAAGAAATAAACATGCGATGATGCAAGTCCGATATCCTATTAGACCCGTTCCTAGCCCGACAAATTACATCCTTGCTAGACTCAGTCTCAACTCAATTAGGACTCAAGTTACCGTCCCCGCGTATACTGCCAAGTTACCGGCCTATTCTTAGTACATCTTACCAATTGACCAAACAACAGTTACAAAGAAGTAAAAATGCTGGATATATCCATGATGAACTTGTAATTACTAGAATTTTTCTTTAGAAGTAAGGAATCATGTGGCGAAAGTATTTACGAAGGACGAGTGGAATTTGTAAACAGAGCTGATACCCTTTTGTGACGTTAATCATGAAATAGTCTCATATTACGCTCGTGTTATCTAGCCTGAATTTTGTTCGGCAGAGGGGAATAGTAAGTCAATTTTCTGTCTGTCTGTATGTCTGTCCGTCCGTTGTCTGTCTGTCTGCCTCCTGTCTGTCTGCTGTTCTGTGTCTGTGTGTCTGTCTGCGTCTGTCTGCCGACGTCCGTGGTCAAGGTTGTGTACGATTTATCTGGAGTTCCGTAGGGCTATGATGATGTACTTGGTGGAAAGAAGCGGTCACAAGTTCTCGACTGATTAGATTTTGGGCGTAAAATATGAAGATTAAGTATCTAATTGGCATAATTAACGAAAATTTCCCGCAAGGCTTGTGTACAAGTTTCTGGAGTTCCGTTAAGGCGCTATTGATGATGTACAATTGGTGGAAGGGAGCGGGGTGGAGAGTTCTCGAACTGCTTAGATTTCGGGCGTATTTTGGGCAAATTAAGTATGCAAATGGCTATAAATATGCAAAAAACAGCGTAATTGCTACTAATTTTGAAACGGTACATTGGCTACGGAAATTCCTTCACTGCATGATAGCATATCATGGTGCGCAGCTTTTTTCCAATTTGGCGTGTGTGATACAAGCGGCTTAGGTATGCAAATGAGTAATTAAATTGCATAATACGGTATCTTCTGAAACCGTACATCGGATAGGCAAAATTACTTCGCTGCATGAAAGGAATACTATGCCATGCATCTTTTGGGTGAATCATAATGGGTCACAGGCGGTGGGCGATTAAAGGGGCATTTTTTTGATACCATTGATCTAATTAAATATGGAAATTGCTGTTCACTGAAATGGTACATTGGATATGCAATTCCTTGCGTACATGAGACTTCTATGCCGTACACCTTTTGTATGAACTCAACAATTGCGGTCAAAGTGCAAGTGGATAATTAAAGGGGCATTGGTTTGATGCAATTGATCTAATTAAAATGAGTAATTGAGTATCGCATAAATGGTACATTGGATATGCAAAATTCTCGCTACATGAGACTACTATCTGGTAACATCTTTTGTGTGAATAATAATTGTGGTCAAAATGCAATGTGGCGCCACTTAAAGGGGCATTCTTTGATTATTTAAAATTGCAAACAAAATGCTAAATGCTTGTCCATTTCAACAATTTTCTCAGGGTGTCAAATGGTCAGTGTGAAATATTACACTCAAAAAAGGGAATTTGATTCAGGGGGGGAGTTTGTTACTTACAATAAATTAGGTCAGCATGGTTTATTTGGCAGTATATGGCGGTGTGATTTGGTGGTGTACAAAACAGTGTACAAACAAGACGGACTTATCAAAATGGGGGGAGTACACCAAACCAAAGGTAAAACATCAATATATATAGCTAGATTCAGTGCCATGTTTTCATTGCCATGGGTTGTTCGACTTTTGGTCAGTCTTTTGGGTTTACCAGCCTGTTACTTCTTGGAAAATGTGAAAATACGCAAAATTGGGCATTTCACCACTTCTGGACCCCGTAGGCGATTCAAATTTAAAATGTGGTCACATGATTCTTTCAAAAATGTGTTGCCAAAATTGAAACATTTCATATGTTACTAATTTTAGTGATTTTAAGGGATTTTTGCCGACTATTATTGATGAATATCTCTACCATGGAAAATGTTGTGGCACTGGGGGTGGTGTCAAAATGAAGAGCAGGGGCAAATAAAGAATACTATAAATGGCAAACCAGGGGTGCTTACTCCTAACAATCTATTGGTTATGATTATGTTGGCGGACATTTCAAAGATGAATATCTCCCAAACGGAAGATGTTGTGACCTCTATGGTGCTATCAAATGAAAGAGTGAGAAGTATCAGAATACGATAAATGCAAAAACGGGGTAAAACTCTTCAAAGAAACCTTTTTTCACTTATATCCATTAATTAAATTATATTAATATATCCACAATGGAAAAATGTTGTGACCCTAGGGTGGGTGTCAACTGAAGAGTGAGAGGTATAGAATACTATCAAATGCAAACACCCCGGGGGTGCTACTCCTAAACATCTAAGCTATGCTCTTGTTGAGGACTTCTCATGATAATATTCTCAAATTAAAATGTGGTGGACCCCTGGGGGTGTGTCAAATGAAAAGAGAAGGACGTAAAGAATATCTATAATGCAAAACCAGGGTGCTACTCCTAAACAATTCTTTGATATGCTCGTGGGGGGGTTCACTTGCAAGATGAATATCTCCCCCACAATGGAAAATGAAAAAATTTTGTGACCCCTAGGGTGTTGTCAAATGAAATAGTGGGAAGTAAAACTACTTAAGAAATGGAGTTTTTGGTTGCACAACTTTTTGGGGACACCTGGAATCGCTCAGTTGCACTCTGGTGTGCTGATATATTTTCTTAAATTAAGCCGCAAGCAGGCGAGACTTGTGGTTGAGCAACCGCATGTTTAATCATGCCGCTGGGGCGTTAGGGGGGCCTCCACGCAATTCCTGTTCGCTCAAACGTACGCTCTAATTGCCCTACGTTGATATTAGCTTTTGGCTGGTTTTCTGAAGATTTTAGTAGTATGAAAATACTGTTACACAAAGAAGCACATAGCAATCGAGAATCATTTCCTGATCGTTACATACTATACATTAGAAATGGAACCCACTAGACTTAAGCGCAGATCTCGATAATGTACAAGGGGCGTTTGTTGTGCGAAACTATGATTAAGTGTTATTGCTATGAGAGGTTCCCAGTGGCACGGAAAAACGAATTTGTAGGCGAAAAGGTACTTGGGAAGGTCTTCTGAGCCGCTGTTACCCAATTCTAAGCCAACAGACCTTTGCAAATGAACATCGGAAATGTTTGAGGCAAAATACAATGTAAGGGAGCGTCCCAAATACGCACGCATAGATGACAAGCACTTGCCACTGACGTGCATTATGCAAAGGCAAAATACGCATACATGCTGCGTCCAACAGTTGCGTGTGATGACCTTTTAGGACGTTTATATCGGGGTGATCATCTTGCGGTAAACTTTGTTTTGAAAAGGTCTATTTTTTCAGTCACTGTGGTTAAACAATGGGTGTTTATCTATCTATACAAGCATTTATAAGCGCTCTACTAAGAACACAGCACTTTACAAAGAAAACCATATATAAATAAAGGCAACAAGCATCAAAAACACCAACAAACTCAACATGGGAATAAGGATGTTTTTCAAAATGCGCTTGAAACAGGACACAGACCCAGCTTCACGAATCTCCATAGGCATGTTATTCCATATGTGCGGAGCAGCGACAGCAAAGGAGGAAGCTTTTTTTTTTTGGAGGCGCTGCAAACGCTTTAGGAGGCACTGCAAATGCTTTAGGTCACATTCACGTGCACCCAACAACAAAGAGTTACCATAATCAAGACGTGAAAGGACCAACCCTCTAACTGCATTGTGGCAAGCCTCACGGGTTTAATTGTCATTGTCATGGTAACTACCCAACTTGAGAATTCTACAACTGGCCTCTCATTACCAGTTGTAAAATAAATGTTTAGAATGCCAAAATTTATTAAGATGATGAAAAAAAATTTTTGGTACAAAATGAGAAACTTGCCAAAATTGTGCCTTTTCTGTCAGCCAATAAGTTTCTAGACAAGTCAAAAACTGTAGGTCACAAAAGTAAATTGGGGAATGGCCCTTCAAAAAGGTAAATTGAGGAATGGCCCTTTTATTGATATAAATAAAGGGAATGACAATTGGTAAATGATGGAATTGCCCTTTAAAAAGTAAATGATGGCACTTTCATTGATAAATGAAGGAATGTGTATGTGTCTTTGTACATACATACCTACATGCATATATATGAATGTCTGCATAAGAATATTCTTTGGGTATATTCATGGTTAAGATAATAGGGATAAGAGGTTTTTAATAAGGAAGTATTTTAATACTCATGAATGGAATTATAATTTTTTTTAAATCACTTTTTTTTTCTTGGTTTCTGTTTTTATTTGTTTGCATATGCTAGATGTAATCCTCAGCACAGCACACAAATCCAAGGGACTTGAGTTTGATACTGTCAAACTAACAGAAGATTATACAGCTGTACAGGCATTCCTTTTAATGGGTGAGTCATCGCCATTACAAATTGTCTCAAACTGAATGCAACAGGGATATGTGATGTAATAAATAATAAAATAATATTGAGTCGCCAATAATTGGAATTTTGTACCGGTACTAATAGAAAGGAGCATATGTGAACTTAATGATCTGATAATCTGAAAGCTGTAGGTTGTTGCTTCTGGGAGCTATTGTCATTTAAATGAAGATTGACATAAAGTTATATAGTTTACGCACAGGCTCGTAAAAATAAGAAAACATTAAAGTGATTTATTGGTATGAATCTATCAGCACGTATATAATGAAATATTCCTAAATAAAACGTACCAGATGTTTTTCATGGCCATTGGAGTATTCCTTGCGAAAAAAATCCAGATTTATTCCGTCAAATGTACACAACTGTACAGCAATCATGGAAGCTACCATGTTTATTCCCTGTGGTATATTTACAACGCCGCATGCAAAAACGAAACAGAAGCCAGCGAAAATATATCACATGACTTCAGCAAGTTTGCCACAAGCCTCATCCTTGTGAACTTTGTTGAGCACACAAAGGATAGGAGCGAAGTTCATTTAGAAATTTTTAATGCAAAAAAACTACACTTTTTAGAACCTCGGTGATTTGAGAAAAATGTAAAGAGGGGTGTTTTAGATATCATTTTGTGATTAACAAAGGTTTTAGTTGGCCTAAGCACTAACAATCCATGAAAACGTGAACATTTTAAAAGGGGTCGCGTAATATTTATAGTTTTATTGCAGTCGCACTGTAACCACTGATCTCTATACAATGGATTGGCTACACAACAGTAATTGTATATTAGATGAATGGAGCAATGGGCAGACATCTTGGTCATCCGAACACAATAGCATTCCAGAGACACCAGTTTAACAGAAGTTGTATCCGGGTGCATGTTTTAAAGACATGCCATCCCATACGCGCAAATACAATGAGCTCAATGAATTGGCTTAATTGATTCTGTAGTCTGTTATGTCGCATATCCACATTTCAATGGGAACAAATTTTGTATAAATGACCGGCTCTTAACCACCTGCTTGGGCTCTTTTTGGATGACCAATATGGCCGTCAGTGCCTCAATTACAAAGTCCAGGTTTCCAATCCATTGTATAGAGATCAGTGTTTGAAACCCACTAATGCGCGGTTCAGCAATCTACGTACTTTCCAATGTACCGAGTAGCACTTCTTTGTATGATGAAGAGTTTCCTAATTTAATTTTAAAAACTATATTTCTCAAGAATCCCAGGCTCATTTATAAAAATTAGGCACAAATGTACGCCATGATAAATTTATATATTTTAAAGGAAAACGTTAAATTAAAGCTGTGTTTTTTAATTTCAATGTTAAAAGTAAACGCGATAGTCTTTCATACAGGCCAAAACTTGACTAACCACCGATCATCTTTCAATTGGTGTGAAAGACTAAACATGGCTTGTGGCAAAACGATAGCGTAAATAATAAACATGGCGGCTTCGTTAAATCGTCTACTGCTTTGAAAGTTAACCATCTGGTACGTCATATTTAGGGATATTTCATTATAGATTCATACCAATAATCCCTTTAAGGCTTAACCACCACTAACTTTATTAAATAAACTTTGTGAATTCATTCTTAGAAACAGTCATAGAAGTCATCAATGGTAGAAAGGGGGAACAACATTATATGAGGGTCAAAATTTCAAAGTGATGAAATTCAGCTGACTTGTACACCAACATGTTTTCCAGGTTCCAATACCCTGGCCTTCCCTATAACCATTACAGCATTCTCTTAACTTTCCCAGACTTAAAACAAATTGTTTTAATTTCCCTGACTTTCAAAGTTCACTGATTTTTTCCTTGACATTCAAAAGTTGCTGACTTTTTTCCTACCCTGTGTGTGTGTACTTATATATCGTCGGGTGTATTACATAGTGACGGATGTTAAACAAAATACGAATTTTTGTTTCTGAGAAAATCGCATTGAAAAATCGCGAACTCTAGAGGATCCGTACACATCCCCACATACGATTCAGACAATCAAATCCGATTAAGAAACAAAATTAATAACTGGAAATTTATTTTAGCTAATATTCATGAATTCTAACTTGATAAAATGGATGTAATACATTGGAAAGGTTAACCATCATATCCGTCACACCAAAAAATATGCAAATCGGCGATTATGTTCATGACATAGTGACGGATGTTCAATTTTCCCTATACTAAAGCGTTATTCAGCATCCGTCATTATGGAAAACACAATCTGCGTTTTCTGAACATCCGTCAAACCAACGTACGTCATCGCGAATCTGCTCAATTTTGTTTATTACATAATGACGGATGTTGAGCGGATTGCCACGATTCACCGCTTTGAACTGTAAATATAATATAAATTTATACTAATATCGATATTTATAAATTAATTACATATTTTGCTTGTGTCAGTTATAAATTTAAGATGAGAATATTTACTAACAAAAGTATTTAAAAAGCCTTGGTGGGAAATCAAGTATACACTTCTTTGACAGAGGGTTCAACATCCGTCACTATGTAATACACCAAAGTCTCTGTTATGCAACATACGTCAAAATTGCAAGATTTCTAATTAAGATTATTAATTAATGAAGTGCTTGCAAGGTTCGGCACTTGGCATGTTTGAAGATTTTGGTAATTAGTACCATTTCCCTTAATTTCGTAAAAATGATAAAAAATCAACATCCGTCACTATGTAATACACCCGACGATATATATAAAATGAAAATATAAACACGCGCACGCAAGTACACACACCCACCATTCATCATGATTTCACCAATCCCTTTCACTCTATATATACATACAGCACGCTAACAGCGTACATTCACACACACACGCATACACACACAATGCACTTGCACATATACACATACATCCTCACACACGCACGCACACATACACACAAAATACAAATACACCCACAGGCACGCAAACACACACAGGCGCAAATTCTTTAGTATTTTCAAACCTTTCTTACTATATGCCTACTCTGCTCTTAAAGCTTTCTCCTGTTCAAGGGTGATGTCATGACGCGACTCTCCATTAGGTTGTGCTTTTTTATTTACGTGCGAAAATGCTGCGTTCCAAAGTTATCACACACGTCTTAGGGTAAGAAAACTGGCACGCGCAATGACGACGCCCTTGGGCTTGAGCTCGAGCGGAGAATAAACCTGCCCAAGCAAACCAACTGCGCGCGCACACACTCACGCACACACCCGCACAGTCTCACACGCATTATACACACGCTTTATACGCGTTTTGTCAACGCATTCCTATTCCGTTTATCTGTTTTGTTTATAAACAATCTATTCACCTGAAGAGCCGAAAGGCGAAACTATAGTCGTGTGAATGTAAATATTATTTTGTTGAAAATTACCGACTGCTGAACTCTTCTTTTCATAATATTTTAACTGCGTTGAAGATTATCTTTCATCATTTTCACCTGTATTCTACCAACGAAAAGCAGCATGGCGGTAAGTGAAAAAGACTCGTTTCTGCAAGAAATTCTTGACAAATTACTTGTCATTGAAGAACAATTGCAAACCATTGCCAACTGTATGAAACCAGTCAACGAACTCATCAACATGGTACATGATATTAAACAACGTTTAATTAGCTACCAAACTACTGAAATCGTTCCAGAAGAGACAATAGATTCCACGTCAGAACTGACAAGTCAGATAGACAATATTCGGCGTCAATTGAACACTATCTGGATTAAACATGCCAAACATCGCGAAACCAACGTGTTAAATGCAAAACGCAATCTCGGTATCGCCAATCTGTATCTTGAATGGAGCGACATGAACCAACCACCACTCCCGAGGAGGTTCAAGAAACCAAGCATGTATTCTGGACAGACGGAAGAACAACAAGCACATCGACGCCTAGCTGTAAACTCCATGAAAACGGAAGCGGAAATTCTTCTCCTGCGAGCAGAGCGTTGTGAACATAATTTTCGCAACATCGACAAATCCATGATGGAAGAACTCCAACATATTGAGGACAATAACACCCGCAGAGAACTGTCCCAAGAATGGGAGAAACTTTGCCAAGCACAACACATCAAGGCAGAACATCAATGGCGATGCAAACGGACCTTCTTACAGAATACCAAGACCATCACGGATCCAGAGGGAAAACTACCCAAGCGTCCAAACGCAAGATCCAGACCAGTAGGAGAAAGCCCCAACACCACCAATACTCAGGGTCCATCTACAACACCTACATCCTACGCAAAATCACAGCCATCCACAAAACCTACAAGCTACGCCAACACAGTCAAAACCAGCCTAAAAACAAAGCAGAAATTCGGCACCAATCCTTCAAGTCACGATCAACACAACCAGTCGCACATCACATCGGAGGAATGGCAAACGGTGGGTAAGAAGAATCATTTTTTCCGACAGGGACACCACAAACCAAGAAAGAAGTAAACAATACCCAAGTTGACTCTATCAAGGTAATCAACCTATCAAGCAAATCTCTCAATACAGAAGAAATCAAGGTACTTGAAAAAGGTTCTAAGTTTACTCCAACGCCATCTCCTAATACTCAAGAACTCAAAAAAGACATTAAAGAGTTTAACAGAAAACTCAAACTCCGCGAGTTCT
>JAMKCH010026787.1:0-18005 GCA_023653785.1 Ophioderma brevispina
GCTTGGTTGGGTAACTAAAATCCCCATCCTTGATAGCACCCAAGCGAGCAAAATATGTGAAAAGGTCAGAAGTCTTGTACACAGGTATACGATGCCAAGAAACTGGAATTTCTTAATAGCACCAGTTATTTTTAGTGTGTAGAAACAGACCTTAGGCTGAGGTTTGTTTGTTATTTGTTTCAGCTAGGGAATTAAATACGGGATTGAAAGAATCCTCTTCTCTACTTTTCCTGAGGCTATATTCTTTATTAGACATTTGTTGTAAAATCCCAAGAATTATGGATTTACATTTCCAAGGATCTGCAAAGAAAAAAAGGCCATCTGATAAAAAAAAAAGCCAAAAACAAAAACAAAAAACAAAACAAAAAAATGAAAATGACATTTTGAAAAAAGTGACCAGCACACATCACCATTTCTATGTCAGATATTTTTTCTGATTTTAGCAATATGCAATGCTCTTCTTGTTGTGTCGTCTGCAAGAATTGCAGAAGGCACATAGGGATTACTCTGGTCGTATGTCTGTGTGTCTGTGTATCTGTGTATGTGTCTGTGGTCAAAATGTTAACCCTTAATATATTGCATGCTGTATGAGTTCCGGTGACCGCGATGTATTTTTTTCAAAGAAAGTAAACATATTTAAGTATTTGTGACTACTTGTTTTTTTCTGTAACTGTCACAGATATCCAATATCCAATCAGGATATTTTTATGCAAAATTCAAGAAGTAAATAGTATTTAAGCATATCCTGATTTTGTACACAATATTGTGCCTAGTGTGCGACAAGTTTGCTCTTTTTGGTAAATTGAGATAAGGTTGCAAAGCATGAATTCTTATCAATTTTATTTGTAATGTCAAAATCTAATTTATAACATTTTGAAAAAAATGTATTTATTATGGCACCGTAACCAGTATTTGTATCAAAGATGTTAAATATTACAACTTTAGGATGTTCATGAAATACATAGGAAATCATTGCAATGGACTTGAGTGAACCTTAATTTGCAGCATCATTTACATATTTTAAAAGGAAACATATTTGATAAATAATAATCTTAATTAAATGTTTTATATTTTCATATTTAGCATTTGTTAGTTAGCTGGGCAACCAGTAGATGGATGTGAAAATCTGGATTCCCAATCATTCTCATTATGGTATGTTTTTGTGTCTCCTGCCTATAAAAGGTGGGAAGATACATAGGGGTCACTGTGTGCACTGTTGTTGTCTGTTGTCAATGTGAAAAAGGGTTAACATTTGCCTGTATATCCGCATACTTTGATGGATCTAAACCAAACTTGAGTCATAGGTGCAACATGGGATCCCTCATTTGTTGATGAGGTCAAAGGTCACATACCAAAGTCAAAGGTCATGTGAGGTTAAGTTGTAAGTGTAAAATTGACCTGAATTGAAAAGTTGAAGTTCAATTGGAACCAAACTTGGTTTATGGATTTTGCATGTAAACCCTCATTTGTTTGAGGTCAAAGGTCACATATCAATGTCAAAGGTCACATATCAAGGTCAAAGGTCATATGAGGCCTATCATTCACAAACCGCGACAGCAGGCAAACACTAGTGGTCAGAGGACCACGATGTATTTATATTATGGTTTATGGTGAAAACCTTGTGCTTGTCTTGTGACTAACAGTACTATAATAGTAGAGGGGTTCATCAATGAAATGTTGCTCAAATATTATATAATTAATTACCACTACCAGTGACATTAACGATCATGTGATTTTATTTTAAAATCTGTTTTTGAAATTAATTTTGATGCTGAAACAAATTGAGTCCAAAGATGGGTAACAAAAGTGGGGTAGCTAAATGCAGCACCCCATTTCTTGGATTGTAATTTTGTTACAGTAGGTAAATAAAAATTCCGGCATTGCATAATTGTTTCTCTGTGCCCAAAATGATCGCAGTTATTGTATTTCAGCCAAGCTTATTCAAATATTTGTGACACCACCTATTCACAATCAATTATGCCCTATATGTTAGTTGGCCTACCAACTTGTTCCACTTTCAGTTTCGTTTTCCCACATACTAAAATAGTAGGCTACAGTAGAGTGCACAGATTTTATTGACCAAATAAATGGTGGGGTGTGTGTACAAAAATTACGACAATCTGGGACTGGGATAGAAGTGGGGTGCAATAATTCTGGTTGTGCAATCAATAGGCTGTTTGTAGTACCTAGTGCATTATGTCAAAAAAGTGCTTTTTGTTGATTATTTTCAAGACTTAGTATGAGGAATGACATGGGGAAAATTCAATGTGCACATCCCAAGAATAAGCCTCCCTTTTTTGTGTCATCTGTTGCTAACAGAGCAGCACATAAGTATGATTATTTGTGTGTGTGGTGTGTATGTGTGTGTGTGCGTCACACATTGCCATGCATGTGTGGTAAAATTTAACCCTGCACTTAATGGGAACCCATACTCTTTTATCCATTGATCAATTAACTTCATACTCCGTCAGAAGAACCATTGGTCCAAGATTCCCATTGGGTACACAGTTGCCTTCTGATGACCCAATCTGACCTTTGACCCCATTCACACACTGCAATGACAGATGACATGTGATCCGGGGAATCTGTCCTTTTTTCAAGAGATCTACATTTTAATTGGTACATGTACATTAAGCCAAAGAAACATAAGTGGGATATCGATAGTGTGTTTTTTTGTTAATGTTATGCTTTTGTATAGTTCTGTTAGTGTAGTGTGTATTAGTCTTGGTTCTGATACAATATTATTTGTAATGTCTAGATTGTTGTTGTTTGGCGTAGTTGTTGTAATAAGGCACTGACGGCTGGCGGGTGTTCAGGGAGAAAAAAAGTGGGATATCGATTGAAGTGCCATTTCCACATTTGTGACGGCGTATCCGGGATGCCCATACTAACAGGTGTGGAGCAACATTGTACTGTCATACCAATGCCGCATTATTTTTTTTAGTATTAGATTTTTAATACATTACTTAGTGTAAACTTGTAAATGTTTGGAACAGTGTTAGGCCTACACGTACATCATGTACTGTAATTTTATTTTTTATTTTATTTTTACTTTATTTTATTACCTTTATTGCACTTACAAGAACATTCAAAACCGATGTGTGGTGCAAAAGGGTGACCCCTAACATGCACGCAGGCCCACAAAGCGGGCACCTTACACACACCTCAAAATAAAACTGAACAACAAAATTTTTTAGGTACAAACGTACACTACATAATGATAAAAACAGTAACATATACATAAAATTTTCATAAAAACATAAAAATCAATCAATCAGCATCTTATAGCCACAAAACTATATTGCAACCAGACGAGCCATACTAACATAAGTAACGACTATATGTATGAATTGTTAGCTAGGTAATGTCAAGAAAGACAAGATTTTGAATGTGGAATGTAGAATATTTCTGAGATTGGGAGGGAGGCATTCCACGAATGTAAATACGGTGTAAATAGGTCTGCCGAAAGATTTAGTACGCATCCTGTTTGAGGATAGTGGGGAGCGTTTGTGGATCTCAATTGTGATGCTCAAGTTACGAAATTATTTTGGTCATGGACACTGATGATGTCATATTTTTAAGACCTTTAAAAAGAATGATATTATCTTTAATTTACTGCGATTATCAAGGATGAGGAGATCGAGCTCTTTTAGAACTTCCAGGATTAATTTTCGGTTGCATTTCCTCTGAACTGTTTTCAAGGAGCTGATAGGCCCTTTTCCTGGGGATTCAGATTTCTGTATCCATATTCCAAATGGGTCTAATGGACATTAGCCAAGTAGAGATTTTTTTCGGGTTAAGGATCATAAATATCTGACAGGTTGGCCAATCAAACCTAAAATGCGGTTAGCCTTGCAAATCATATGATTTATAATGAGGTTTCCAATTCATATTACTCCTGTACTAAGATACCAAGGATCATTTCTGAGTGTCAACAGATTGCAAAATGTGATCACCAAGCTTGTAGTTAAAAGGGCAGACCTGATGATGTTTCCGGGTTTTTGACATGTAAAATAAAACACACTTTTTGGGCATTAAATCAATGTCCCATAACACTCCTATTAAAAAGAGCATTAAGGTCTTTTTGCAGAGCAAGTTGGCCAACAAATGGGGGTGGATATGTTCTGTACATTTTGATCATCAGCAAAGACCATTTTCTGTGCCAGATGAACACAATCAGGCAATCATTATAAAAACCACAAATATAAAAGGGCCCAATATGGAACCCTGTGGGACGCCGGAGGTACTGGCAGCCACCATAATAAGCCCATTAAATGCCACCCTCTGCGTCGCGCCCGTCAGATAATATGGACACAGCAAGGAGTGTCCACCGTCCTGGTACACACCTGAGCTTCTCAATAATCATAGAATGTTGGATGGAATCAATGCCTTTGATAAGTCCAGGTAATCCACACAGTGTCACACCCCCTGTCATAGTTAGAACTAAATGTTGTGAGTAAAATCAACTAACTGTGTAATGGTCACTGTTGTACAACACGCGATAATTTATACGTTTGTATTATTTATTTACACAAAGAGGTTTTCCGACTGATTGAGTGAAAAGCCTCCTTGCAATAACTTGATTGTGGACGGTTCGTGTCCCAGTACACTGCAATGCCCAGTGAAAATTCAAAACCTGCAACTTTTGGTTTTGGGCATTTGCGTCTTTCGGGCGTTCTAACTACTCACCCATGCTGCACGTTTCTTTTACAAGCCAGGTCTTAACTGAAAGGGCAAGACCTGGCAACAAAATGTAATATTTCCGAACTTTCCAAATTGTCTGACTTTGACACAATACTGATCGAAAAACATGCCGAGATACTTTTTGTGCCAGGTGTTATAGACTGATATAAATAATATGCAACGTGACATTACCTCGCCCCCATTTATTAATGGATCCACCAAACAACAAAGTTAACCTAGCTTCCATTCATATGTAATTGGCAAGTAACAAAATAAACAACGGTGATTAAGTCTGAATTATTTTTAAAAAATTCATTTAAGAAATGACTAACATAGATGAATATCGAAATAAAAAATCATTTAGAAATGACTATGTAATTTTAAATCGAAATAAATCATTTGTTTTTTATTTGCTAAAAAAATATGTCATTTTAATCTTGAAAAAGCTGTACAAATGACCGACTCCGAACCCGACGCATGGCCCACGCGGTGAATATTTGACACAAACAAAGTTTAGAACTCAGTGTAGAATATTTCGCCGTATTGCAAATTTGGTTGTGATCAGAATTTACAGGTGGGTTACGTGATTACCTGTTGTCATGATCTGAAAAGTCATGATCAGTATAGTTGAAAGCTTATACTGGCTTGGGGAATTGCCCAGACCGTTTAATCATCAGTGTAAATTGGAACCCAACGCTACATTCGGAATTCATTTATTTAGATTTATTTTTTTTTTCGCACCTTAATTTTGGAGAAAAAACGACTCTACTTCAATTTTATTATCCTTTTATTTTTATTTTCTTCTCTCTCATTTATTTTTCTTCTCCCCCCTCATTTCCCCGCGAGGATGCAAATTCCCGGGAAGGAGCTTCCCATATTCCCATTTTTTTTTCCCTGCACCTGCTCGCACGTGTTTTTGCTACACGTTATAGGAACTAGGCCTATTTTCTTCATTTGTGTATGGTCAGTGATGTTACGATTATAATTTATAGGCATAAAATGAGCAAGCTAATTCTTTAATCGTGGGATTTTAATAAATAATCAAAACCGAACATTGCTACTGAGATTTTCTTTCTTACTATACATGCAATTAATGATTTTGTATGTACAATCAGAAAGTGATTAGTAAATTGACAGGCATTATGCTATGGCAAAACACAATTTGTTGTGCTAAAATTGATACCCTTCATCGGGAAATATCTTATTCAGCGTTATACTATAAAGTATATTGCATGCCAAGTTCCCGTAGGGCTACGATGATACTTGGTACAAAGGAGGGCCGGGTGGGATGACATGTGGTGATCTCTTGCGACATTGGTGACCTCATGTGACGTTTTGACCTCTTTCAGTTCCAAATGTTAACCCCTTCCCGCAAAGCTTGTGTACAAGTAGCTGGAGTGTCCATAAGGTTATATGATGTAACTTTTCCAGAAGGAAGGCAGATTTACGAATTTCCACCTGAGAGACTTTAGCATATTTCGGGCGAATTATATGGCAAATGAGCTATTAATATGCAAAAATCTGCGTAATCACTATATTTTTGAAACGTTCTTTTCGCTATGCAAAATTTTTCACTGCATTCAAACCATTATGGTGCGCATCTTCTTTTGCCATTTCAAATTGTGATACAGGCAGCTTAGGAATGCAAATGACTAATTAAATATGCATAGTTGCTGATCGCTTAACAATACATCGGATATTCAAAATTCCTTTACTATATGAAAAACAACAATGCCATACATCCTGTGTTGTGACATATGGAGGAGGAAGGCTGAGGTGTTTAGGGAGGAGGAAGGCTGGGGTGTTGGGAGAGAAGTTGGTGTTGGGGAGGGGGAAATGAAGGGTGGGGGGGGGTTGGGGGGGGGTGTTGGTAGGGGGAATGAAGGGTGGGTTGTTTAGGAGGAATTTTTGGGGTGTTGGGGGAAGGTTGGTGTTGGGAGGTGGAGTGTTGGAGTGTATGTGAGGGGGTCATGGTGTGGTGCATCGGGGAGGGGAAAAGGTCAGGTGCATTGGGGATGGGGCGTGATAATATTTGGGGAGGGGGTAAGGTGATCTTGTGACCTCTGGTCACCTTTGTGCCATTCATTGGGGAGGGGTCGGGTGCACAGGTTAGGGAGTGTGGTGTGAATTGACGTCAGGTGACTTTGGTGACTCATGTGACTTTGGTGGACCCCAATGTGACCTTGGTGACCCCATGTGACCTGGGTGACCCCATGTTACCTTGGTGACCCGTGCGACCTTGGTGACCCCAGGAGACCTTGGTGGACCCAGGTGACCTGGGTGACCGCAGGTGACCTTTGTACCCCATGTGACCTTGGTGACCCCAGGAGACCTTGGTGACCCCAGGAGACCTTGGTGACCCAGGTGACCTTGGTGATCCCCGTTTGACCCTTGTTGATCCCATGGTGACCTCGGTGATCCCATGTACCTCAGTGACCCCATGACATGGGGAAGTGGGGAATGTGGGGTGTTGTGGAAAGGGGTGGGGAGGGGAAGTAGGGTGGGTGTTTTATAGGAGGGAACAGGGTGGGTTTGGGGGAAGGTTAGGGTGTTGGGAGGTGAAGTGCGTCGGTAGGGGTTGAGTGCATCGTTGAGGTCCGTGTGCGTCGGTGAGGGGTCTGGTGCGTCAGTGAGGGGTCTAGTCGTGCATCGGGGAGGGGAAAGGGTAAGATGCATTGGGGAGGGGTCATGGTAGATAGTTGGGGAGAGTGCGTGGTAGATAGTTGGGGAGAAGTGGCGTTGTAGATAGTTGGGGAGGGTCATCGTGGAAGGGGGTTGGTGATCTTTGTGACCTCATTTGACCTTGGTAACCTCATGTCAGCCTGTTGCCATTCATTGGGGGGGGTTCGGGTGCATCAGGCATGAGCGGAGGGTGCTCAGGTAGAAATGGTGGATTTACCCATTGACCATGGTGCCCTCATTGACCTAGTGACCCCATTTGACCTTGTGACCCCATGTGACCTGGGGGCTGCCATGTGACCTTGGTGCCCCATGTTACCTTGGTGCCCCATCTGACCTGGGTGAACCCATGTGACCTTGGTGACCCATGTTGACCTTGTTACCCCATGTGACCTTGGTGACCCCATTGACCTTGGTGACCCCATGTGACCTCGGGTGACCCTTTGACCTCAGTTCCCCCATGAACCTCATGATCCCATGTCATGGGAAGGCTGGGGTGTTAGGAGGAGGAAGGGTGAGGTGTTGGGGAAAAGGGTGGGTGTTGGGGAGGGGGAAGGATGGGGTAATGGGGAAGTGCAGGGTGGAGTGATTAGGATGGAACAGGGTGGGGTTTGGAGGAAGGTTAGGGTGTTGGTAGGTGGTGGAGTGCGTCGGGAGGGTTTTTGTTTTTTTGGGTGCTTCGTTAGAGGTCAGGTGGGTTTGCTCGGGGAGGGGAAGGTAAGGTGATTTGGAGGGGACTAGTGAGTGATCTTTAGTTGCTTCATGTGACCTTGGTGACCTCTGTCACCTTGGTGGCCATTCATTGTGGAGGGTTCTGTTGCATCAGGCAGAGGCGGGAGGAAGCTATTTTTTTATGAGCAAAACTTACTTTAATAAGCTTTAATAGCCACTGCATCATTGATTCTGGTTTGAACACAGGAGTGACATTCACACGCTTCCAGGCAGATGGAAACTTGCCTGAAGAAGAGAAGCTTGAAAATACTGTGAGAGTAAGGGTGAGATCTCTAGCGCACACTCATGGAGTAAATAATTTACCAGTAATACCATCCGGTCCACTTGCCTTGCCTGGGTCCACAGTACTCAGCACCTCATAACATCTGAGGAGGTAAAAGTGAGAGAACTAAGGTTATTTATATGTCATGACAGAGAATGAGAATCAAGCTTATATGAAGCTTTATCTCTGAACACACTGTGAAAAATTTGTTGAAGAGATGGCTTGCTTTACTGGCATCAGTAGAATCATTATTGAGTAACCTACTGACTGGGGAATTTTACCAGGGTTTCTTAATCTTGTGAAAGGAACCAGAAGCGGCTTAGATTATCCTTTCAGGAAAGTTTCTGACACGTTCAGAAATCAGCACGTCTTTGTTTAATACGTGAATTAGACTGCTCCAAGAAGTAAACCTGTCTCTGAAAACAACATTGCCATTTTTTCTTGAATTTAATCCAAGCACTTCTTTCTTCTTCACAAGTTTAATGATATCAGAGTCTATCCCCGGAGCAGAGCTCCGTTCTTACACTGAATTTTGGGAACATATTTACAACAATATCAAAAATCTGGAGCACCAGTTTTCCCATAAAATATCAATGTCATTGTTACAATCTGTGTCCCAAGAGTGTGTATTGAGAGAGTTCGAAAGTCTGGCCCACTTCGGCCATTTAAATTGTAAATTGGTACGCTTAGGTAGTTAGCATAATTCAAGAGAAGGAATTGTACAATTATTGATGTGTGATCGAACCCATGTTGTCCAGATCCACTCTACTATTTTTTCCAGATCATGATTCCACAACAACACGAGATCAATAATACTACCAACACCTTTTTATAAATCTAGTGGAAAATTCACCAATTGTTGGAGAAAGATAGTATTAACAATGTCCCAAAATTCTCTTTCAAGTGGCCTACTGTCCTGGTTATGATTGCTTGAGAGTCCCAATCTATGCATTAAATTAAAGTCACCAACTATATTTTATCTTTTATCTTAGATGAATGTTAAACATCTAGGAAAGGTTCAATGTCTCCAAGCTGAACTTCAAAGGATTTTAACCAGGGTTGCCAAAATATTGTTGTCCAAATCGCTGTAAATGGGTCGTAAATCGCTCAATCTTTAGAAATTGTTAGTCAGTACCAGAATTCCCATAGATACCTGTATTAAAATTGACCGAGAAGTCGCGGTAAAAATTTTGGGCGTTGCAGTAACCATCCCAACACCCATTTTATCTTGAGAATTTCAGTGTCAAAACTCAAGGATACATTGTGTCTTGGTGTGTCCCGACTTACTGATTTGGGCTCATTTAGTCAGTTTGCCACAATAATGAGTCATCATGAGCAGAGAAGGTCTTGTGTTCTATTCAGAATCACAGTCTCTCATTGCACCATTCCTGAGGTAAGTGTTTGTAAGGCCGAAGGTCTAAAAACCAAATTACTTTAGTTTTGATACATGTTTCTGCCACAAATAACATTCTTTTGTGACTGCCAACCCCCAAATACCACAAGGGAATTTCGTGGTTTCTATGTGACTATGTACTACATGATCCCAAATACCGGTACCTAAAATCCTATTCTTTGTTAAAGACGCCTTCAACTAGGACCCTGTACCCTTGGTCGAGGGCAAGCCCTCGGTGAGCAGAGCAAGGTGTCTGACTCTATTATGTGATTATGTGGTCCTCATAAGGGGATTGTACCTCAATTGGATTGCCTCGGGTGCCAACATTATCTGTCCACTTACCCCTTTCTTTAACCACAATACGAAAGCCTTAAACAACGCAGCATAAAAAAATGCTAGGCAACGGTAGTATCACATTTGTTTGATCGCTTCCTTCGTATGGCCCTTACTATGTATTGCCCAATTCAGTTCCTGGGAAGTTACGGCAGATTTATCCCGGAAAATACAACCAAAACACACATAATAACATGCGTGAAAGGGTGATACACAAGAGACTTCCCATGAGAGGGCACTTTACCACATCGTATACAGGGGAATAGATTTAGGAATAAAAATAAAGAGCAACACCTTGATGAAAGGCTACAAAATACCACGATGGAATCAATGTATGTACCACATTTTTGTATTTGTGTTAGTTGGGAGTGTTGGAAAATAAAATACTTGTAGACCCTTTACATACATGTATGTACTTTTATATGTATGTTTTAGTTTTATTTTGCATGATGATCCAATATTTCACCAGGTTCATACTGTCACTTAAACAAAAGTTTGATCAAAAATTTCAATCAAAATTTGTACTGGGTCCAGGGGTAATAAAGGGTGTATATACTCTGTAAACCTAGAAGTACAAAGTAAATTAATCGATGCGCTGCGCAGCATTATTGCGCCTTACTACAAAACGCTCTTATACACTCTTAGGCTCAGTCTAAATCGTGCACGATTAAGATACAGCGCATGATGTAAGAACAAATCTCTTACACTGATACACAAAATACTGGTCGTATAAGTCTACAAATACCAGGCATTCCTTGTGAGACTTGTGTGGGAGTTTATTGATTACTTCGTACTTCTAGGTTTACAGAGTACAGTCTTTGTTGGAGGGAAACTGACCAACATGTAGAGCTTGATGTTCAATTGTCTCAGCTGGTATCTTGTCCTAATCTTAAAACATCAAACAAAAGGCAGATGCCAAGATAGACTTTAACATTTAATGACTTCGAAAAACACCGATTTTGTTTAAAGATGAAATGGCCATCTGGCATGGGAATTAGGTTCTCAATGCAATTTGTCCCCCTGTCCAGCTGTTATGGACTAAAAGCTGGAGAGAAGGCACTGACTGCCAGGGTTGCACTTAGTGTTTTTCTTTCCAAGGAGCAAGGGTTTGAGCGTAATATTTCCCCACCTATACATACTCTTACTGGTTCAGTAAAAATCAGATCACCATATGTTAGGCGTTTTATACCATAGTAATAAATTTCAAACTTGCCCTGTTCTTTCCTAGAATGAAGTCTTTAACTAGTGTCTAACCGATCACCACTACCGTACAGACCTTTTAAATTTCAATCGGTCCATTCCGATTCCGATTTTTTTCTGTGTGTTTTTTTTTTTGCATTATCATCGCTGTTTTCGACAGCAGAAGCTGCCAGAAAGTATATCGATTTAGGTAACCACTAAAATGAAATAAAAGTAGGACAACATCTAAATAATCAATTGGATTCTTTCAGTTTCCGTTTATTTTCAACCGTTTGGCCATCATTTTTGGAACAATTTTAATTCAAGTTTGGACTTTTTTGGTATTATTTTATCGGTATAGAAAATCGGGTAAAAATGAGAATTTTGCCGTTACCGATTTTTACCGGAATTGGCCCGATTTTCACAAATACCATCATATCGGTTATCTCTCTCTTTAAAAACCCCTGGTCTTACCGAGCTGAATAACACAGTTTTCCATTTCCACATTTTTTTTCACTAAATGACTGGAAGGATGTGAAAACAATTGCCTGAAAGCCTTTTAGGAAAGCTTAAAAAATGGCCATTTCTGGAGAGAAAGTTCCGGGTGAGGGGGGGGGGGGTTTTTACCCACCTTAGTAAGACGAGGGTTGGGTTAAAGCATACAGTTTTTTCTATTTATTTTATTTGTCACTCCCCCTTTTTAACTTCACTACTTTTCGATAACTGTATTTTCAACTAATCTTCTCATTCTTTCTCGGTAGCTTGCTGGGGGGGGGGGGCGACAAAAGTCCCATCCAAAAGATGCAAACCAACAAGGTATCCTAATCTTTTGTTCTCTAAATTTACCTTTAGTCATCAAAATGGCTTGCGTTGCACTCTGCTCTACCTATCTTGATTCGTTTCACACTTTTGTCAGGCTTGGCCACCTCATCTTCTGTCAAATGGACCCAAGTAGGTACCCCCCCCCCAACATAAGGGTAGGATTGGACAGTGTTTTAACCCCTAAATAATCAACTTAGTTTTCCATACAGAGTACCATCTTTCAACTCCAGATTTTGTAAATTGTTCAATAAAATACTTTGCATCTTGTGTATGACAAAATTCTCATCCTCCTCCCACGTTTAGAATCATTGATTTTCCCCTTTAAAAAACGACTGTTTTTGTGTGTGATGGGACACACATATGCCTGTCGTTGTGGAAGGGGATTACCCACCTCACTATGCTACATAGCCCATTCATCGTGTCAACATTGTCACCAAAATAGAGCAAGCACATAATTCTAATGTTAATTGGCCCTAGTCCGATTTCGCATCTTCTTGCTGAGGGATGTACCATAATAGCATCCTATTAAGGTTCGAATTTGAAATCATAAATGATCAGAAGGTCACCACATTCATATTACTGGGCGGTCAATAAGTGGGTGTGTGAGGGGTAAGCATAAAAGAAAGGGTTTTAGTGCCATTTTGTCTAAATCCCCATATTGGTCTAATAGCCAGTTTGGTCGAACTCCAATTTCGTCTAACCCAATATTTACTAATACCAATTTGTCTAATCACCATTAAGTCTAACATCCCATTTATCTAAAAACCAGACTGTCCTAAATCCACTTTGGTCTAAATGTCCATCTAGTCTAATACCAATTTCGTCTATTGCCATTTGGGCTAATAACCACAAACACCCATTTGGTCTAATTACCATTTGGTCTAATCTCCATTTAGTCTACATATCATTTGGGTCTAATTCCCATTTGGCTAATATCCATTTGGTCCTCATACCCAATTGGTCTAATAGCCTTCTGGTCTAATATCCATGGGTCAATCCCTTTGGTCTAATTCCAGTATGGTCTAATATCCATTTGTTCAATCTCCCTTTGGTCTAATATCCATTTGGTCCTATATCCATTGGGTCTAATACCCATTGGCTATACCCATTTGGTCTAATGTCAGGGTAACCTGGTCTTATCTACTTGGTCTAATACCCATTTGGTCTAATATCCATTTGAAGTTTAAACCGCAAAATAATTGATCTTAAACCTTGATTTATCATAATTGAAAAAAAATATGTGCCACTCGCATGTCTCAGTATCATCCTCAACATCATAAACATTTCTGCTGCAGAGCAGGCCGACCACAAGTTTCCCCTCCAGCACCGCTCTTAGCATTCTTAGCAGTTGATTTTCCTTAGCATGTGGTCCGTGTCCCCCAGGGAGACAACTGAATGTATTGGCAGACCAGTGTTCGTTGTCGTCCATGGTTTTCTCCTGCCAGATTCGCGTCGGTCACATACAGTGCATACTCTTATTTCAGTTTGATGGAAGTTGCTCTTCCCACGAGGGGTGCAGTCACTGTCATATTACGGATGGTGGCATTTGTACTTAGTCAACTCGTTTGATGTTCACTAATATACGGTAACAGGATGTACCAAATTAGTTGATTTTTTCCCACCGTGCCTTTGGAGCATTGCCCGTGCGGCTCGGGGTGAGAAAATAAGCCCGTGTATTCCCTGCATTTAGAGGCGACTAAAAGGGATCCCTGAGGGTTTCGGATGGTAAGAATTGGTCTGTTTGTACCTCTGCAGTCGTACGACAACTCGTCTAATGTGTTCCAACATGATGCAGTTTTCTCACTGGTAATATTTCCTTCGTATGAGAGTAGAGTTCTAAATGATTGGACCGAATCTTTTTCTTCTTTGGTCGATGATTTGTTCTTCTTTCCTTTTTCAATTTGCAATGACCATACATTGCAAAACCTTCTGGACTTGACCTAGATAAATCTGCAAGATGATTTAGACAAACTTTATGATTGGTCTGTCCAAGACCAACTGCCTATAAACCTTTGACGTGCAGGTCAGGCATTTTTCTAGATCTAAAACTCCTGCTAGACAACCTACCACTGGATTGGCAAAACCTGCAAACTTTCCAAACTCGGTATAGATGTTTTCTTCTAACTGTCCTTTTCTGTACCATTGATTCTACATGCATAAAAAGCTCCACTATATAGTGGTTACCTCTCAGGTGCACTATGAATTTGCACTTTCTGGGTGGGGGGGGGGGGGAGCTCTTTTGACTCTTTACAGGGCTCTTGTACTAGTTTCACCTGGTTTACTGTGCTGTTGTTTGGGCCCACTACAGTTACATAGACAGAAGTAAACTCGTGATTCTCATTATCATGAAAGAGCATCTTTGGGAGCGTGTTGAATATCTTGATAGGTTGTCTGAGTTTGGTTTGCTTGGAGTGGCTAATTTTTCAAATTTCGCATTTACAATTTTGTTTAAAACGTTGGTTCTTCATTTTTTGGGAAGATTATTTTTCGCAAACGTCGCATCTCACATTTTTCTTAAATCTGTGTTTGTTAGTTTCCCAACCTTAGGGAAAGTACACCACGTTTATATTCATAAGCGGATTCTGTGTCAAAATTCAATGATATAGTTTTGGTGCATTAACCCTAGTCCTACCAAAGCTTAATGTAGCACCTGGTTTTACCAAGAAGGAGTGTTCCCATGCCCCCTCGAGAATTCGTTTTAATAGTAACGCTGATGCTTATGATTTTTGATACCAGTGGGGTACATGGTCATCCACTTTCCATTGATACAGAAAAAAGTACCAACATAACTAGTATGACGGCACATGACGCCATATAAAGTCCGAGAGCCGGCAAAAGTTGACATTTTCCACAGAAAATAGGGAATTTGCATTAAAAAGGTAGGGAATATCAGAAAGGGGCGGGATGGCTGGAGTAATGTTAATGTAGGGGGCAGGGGGAAAGTGAGGAACGGCCGAGAGTAGGTGGCGGATAAGATGGACTAAGACGGCGTTAGCCGACAGGTTGGAGGAGGAATAAGGTCATATCGGAGTGAAGCGTAAGAGATAAGGCAGGACAGATTGAGATGCGGGGGATTGATCGGGAAGGGAAGTACGGGGGAAGCCGGGGAACGCTGAGGAGGTCAAAATGAAGGTAACGGATGTAAGTAAACAAGGGTGCACAGGTAGGGACTGCGGGGCTAGTGGGAGAGCAGGACTGTACCTGTTGATTAACTAGGATTACTGCTGTAAAAAGGATACCTGTAACATGTGGTTGGGGGCAGTTGCGACTATGTGGTTTAAGTTCTAACTGATGGCATTCAATTGACTATAGTTTTTACAAACAAGATTTTTTAGAGCACACTGTGCATAATAGTGGGCACCGCCCCCCCCCTCAAACCTGGGCTTTGCCGGCATAGCCACCCCCCTCCCCTCAACCTTGGACTTTTACGGCATACCACCCCGGTGCATGTGCTACCTTCACATTTTCTTTTAAAACGACCGGGAGTAGCTTTTACTAAAGTTTTGCATTCATTTTTAGTCGCACCGGAGGAAAGTTCTCTAGGGGGTGGCATGTTCAAACAAATAATGCCACAGCTGCCATAATTTTATTATTGTGGCCTTTTTCCACCTCAAAAGGTCAGGAGTGTCACACCTAAAGTACACACTGAAGTATTACTGTTTTTAAGCAGGCACCAAAATAATACATATTGTTTAGAAACATTGTGGTGTGTTTTTCATTTAGTGGACAGTACTGCTATTACTTATATTGAATTAGTGAATAATAAAATACAAGTGTATGAATTACGACCCCTGGAACACAGATAAATATATTTTTATCCTTATAAGAGCTTTATGCAAGGTATCAATTACAAGAAAATAAACTGCACTAGTCAACCCATGTGAGCAAGATAAAACAACTCCTACATGTCAGGAGGGTCACACAAAATGAAATCCCCAGAACCTAAATTTAAAAACTATCAACGCATTATCTAATCTTTCAAATGGATGTGTAATTCATTCAAAACAATTACTAAATCGTTCAAACGATAGTAATCTGTTCAAACGAATTAATAACCGTTCAACGGATTAGTAATCCATTCCAAAATTACTAAACTGTTCAAACGGATTAGTAATCGGTTAAAACGAATTTAGTAATCGCGGTGCAATAGGGATTATTAATCCGTCAAACGATTAGTAGTCTCGTTCAAAAGGATTAGTAATCGTCAAACGAATTAGTAATCCGTTCAAACAATTAGTAAATCCGTTAAAAACGGATTAGTAATCCGTTCAAACGGATTAGTAATCCGTTCAAACGAATTACTAAATCTTTCAAACGGTTTGTATCTTCAAACGAAGACTAAGTTTTTTTAAACGAATTAGTAATCCGTTTAAACGAATTAGTAAATCGTTTAAACGGGTTACTAATTCGTTTGAACGAATTAATACAAATCGTCAAACGGATTAGTAATCGGTTCAACAACGAATTACTAAATTGGTAAACTTATAGTATCCGTCTCAAACGATTACTACATCGTGCAAAGGGATTAGTAATGACGACTTTACCTGTCGAGTTAGGAATTGTCGACTTAATGGGACGATATTTGAATGACTTATACCTGACGGGTTCCATGGGGGGGCATGGACACCGTGATCAAGCTCAATGGGACATGGACAATCAGTGCTCAAGAACAGCGGGACAGGGACAATGGGGTCATGAACAACAAGGTACAGGGATAGTGTGGGGTCATGAACGGGGACAATGACAATGGTTTAAGAAAAAGGACGGGGCATGGGGTCAATAAATGGGAAAGAGATATGGAGTCAAGAACAGATGGACAGAGAAGTAGGGTCAAGTAACTGGGAAACAGGGACAATGGGGACAGGGACAATGTGGTTCAAGACCGGGGGAGAAAGGGACCATGGGGTCACTCGGGTCAAGAACTGGGGAAAGATAACGGGGTCAAGAACTGGGAACAAGACAATGGATCAAGAACGGGGAGGAACATGAGTCATGAACTAGTGGACGGGACATGGGGCGATGAACAATGGGGACAGGGCAATGTGGTCATGAACAATGGGAGACCGGGACAATTGGGGTCAAGTTGTAAATAACTACAATGAAAGGGACAGGACAATGTGGGGGTCAAGAAAAGGGGACAGCTACTGAGGTTATGATACATGGGTGACAGGGACATGGGGCCAATAGGGTCAAGAACGGAGAGGACAGGGGCAGTGGGGTGAAAAACGGAAGCAGGACAATGGGAACTCAGGACAATGGGGTCAGAGGTCAGAACAGGGAAGGGATCCCTGTCCACCCACTTCTTGACCCTATTACCCCATTACCCCTGTTCCCCTTCTTTACCCCCCCCGTTGTCCCTGTACCCTCTTTTTGACCCTTGTCCCGGTCGCCCTTCTTGACCCCATCTTCTCCTTCCCTCTTCCCCCCTGTTCTTGATCCCAATGTTCCTTCCCCTCTTCTTGATGCTATTGTTTCTGTCCCCGTTCGTGACCCCCTTTTCCCTGTCCCCCAGTTCTTGAACCTATTTGACCACATTGTCCCTGTCCCCCTGTTTATGACCCCATTTCCATGTCCCCCTGTTCCTGTCCCCTATTCCATGACCCAATTGCCCTGTCCCCCTGTTCCTGACTCCATTATACCTGTCATCCATTGTTCAATACCCCATTGTCCGTGCCACTTCATTGTTCATAGACCCCATTGTCCCTTGTTCTTGACCTTATTGTCCCAGTCCCATTGTCCCTGTCCCCCTTTCATACCATTATACCTGTCCTCCATTGTCATTTAACCCATGTCCCGGCCTCACATTGTTCATGACACCATTGTTCCCTGTCCCGTGTATTGCTCTATTTTTCATGACCCAACTTACATGAACCCTTATCCGTCCCATTGATGCATGACCCTTGTCCCTTTCCCCGTTGTTCA